>JANTEX010280805.1:0-17576 GCA_024741295.1 Macrocera vittata | reverse complement strand
ATACTGCAGTATTTGTTTCTGCTCGTATTTCTATTATTCGGAAAGGCCCTTGCCAAATCATATCTAATTTATTAATCCTTGCTGGATTTTGTAACATTACCATGTCATTAATATGAAATTGGCGTGTGTTTCCATTTGAGTCGTAGTATTTTTTCGACTTTTCTTTTGCGTCTAATAGTCTCAGTCGGGCCATTTCGAACGATAACTGCAGCTTATGACGTAATTCATATACATAGTCATCAAAATTGTATATCGGATCTGGTGTCTTTTTTAGATTGCTCGGTATCTCCGACGCAAATCCGAATAATAATTTCATGGGCGTATAGCCGCTTGCTTCGTTTAAAGTATTGTTGTATGCGTGGGCCGCTGTGCGCACATAATTATCCCACGTAGCTGGCTTTTTGTCAACATAATTTCTAAGATAATTGCCGAGAGTAGAATGCGATCTCTCTACGTGATTACTTTGGGGATGATATGCGGTTGTTTGTATTTTCTTTATTTTCAACAGTTGGCATAACTTCTTGAACACTTCGCCGGTGAACTGAGCTCCTTGATCAGTGACTAATTTTTTCGGTATTGTGTATCGGCTCAGTATTTGTTCGAATAGCACTTTGGCAACTGTGTCAGCATCTTGACACGGAATTGCAACGAAATCGACAAATCTAGTCAGATCGTCCATGAGTGACAATATATACTTATTTCCATTTTCAGACATCGGTAGTGGTCCCACTATATCTACATAAACTTTTTCAAAGGGCAATCTAGCAACATCTGTCAGTGTCATTGGCATTTTAGTGCGTTTTGTGTGTTTATTTCTTTGACACTTTTCGCATTTTTTGACGTATTCTTTAACGTCTTTCGACATTCCTTGCCATTTGTATTTTTCACGTATTTTGCGCAACGTTCGCTTAGCACCATAATGTCCTGCAAGCAAGGCATCGTGGTTATCCTTTAACACGATTTCAATATCCTGTGGGTCGCTTATTTCGATTATTTGACTGTTTTCAGTCTCATCGTCAATTTTCGTCATATTTTCAAAATTACTTATATTTTGTAAGTCATCAGATGGTTTGGCGGCAACGTCAGAAACTCTGCTTAAATCATTTCGAGCCGTGTCCTTATGGTCTTGGGCGGTATTTTTATCATCTTTATGCTGGGTGTTTATGTCATTTTGAATTTTATTTATTTGATCCCGAAATTGTTTTCTAGTAATTACCCATACTTCACTCGACTCAGTATCATTTTCCTGGCCTTCAATAGGTATTCTAGATAAACAATCGGCATTTGTATTCGATTTGCCGGGTTTATAAATGATATCGAAATCAAATTCAGATAGTTTTTGTACCATTCTTAAAATTCTCGATGTAGTGTCACTCGAGCGCATAAATCCTACCAAGGCTTGGTGATCTGTGTAGATCGTGAATTTTCTGCCAAGCAAGTAACACTTAAACACTTTTGTTGCCCATACGATTGCTTGCAATTCTTTTTCGGTCGCGGAATATCGTCTTTCAGCGTCATTTAGGGTTCTAGAAGCATAATAGACAACTTTGCCCTCCTGCTCTAGTATTGCACCTAGACTATGTCCAGACGCGTCACAAATGACATCAAAATGTTTATCAAAGTCCGGGAAGGCCAAAACTGGTGGGTTGACTAAAGCGTTTTTCAATTTCTCGAAAGCATTTTGGCATTCCGGCGACCAATAAAATTTTACATCTTTTTTCAGCAAATTATTTATTGGTGCTGCAATTTTTGAAAAGCCTTCGATAAACTTTCGATAATAATTTGCTAAGCCTAAAAAGCTTTGTATATGTTTGACGTTTTTTGGACTAGGATACTCTTGTACGACTTTTGTCAGTCTGTCGTCGGGTTGAATTCCATTTTCTGAACATTTATGTCCAAGATACGTAATTTCAGTCATTAGGAACTGACATTTTTCCGGTTGAAGTTTTAAGTTATGCTCTCGAAACCGTTCAAGTATCTCGATCAACTTTTCATTGTGTTCTTCAAAGTCCTTTGCAAAAATAATTACGTCATCCAAATAAACATAACACCGCACTCCTTGCAAACCTGTGAGTACAGTATTTAGCAAAGCTTGAAAATGATAAGGTAAATTTTTTAAACCAAAGGGAGCACGACAGTATTGGTAATGTCCAAATCCTATTGAGAATGCCAGTTTTTCGCGATCTTGTTTTTCGACCATAATTTGGTGAAATCCTGAAGCCAAATCAAGTGATGAAAAATACCTTGATTTTGCCAGTCCGTCCAAAATAAGTTCGATTCGCGGTAATGGATACGATATAGGCACGCATGCTTTATTCAATAATCGGAAATCGACACAAAGTCGGAATTTCTTTTTCCCGTTTTTATCGGTGCCCTTCTTTGGAACCAATATCACCGGAAAATTGAACGGACTTGTGCTATGCTCAATTATACCGTCTTGTAGCATTGTTTCGATTTGTTTCTGTGCCTCGAGTCTATGGGCCTCGGGTAAACGGTACTGCTTACGATTTATCGGGAGTGTTCCGGGCTCAAGTGGTACCCTTAAGGTCTCCGTACCGGTACAGGTTAGCTTATCACCCGTTATAAAAAACAAATCGTTATATTCGCCACAAATGGCCAACAATTTTTCTTTTTCGATGTCACTTATGTCCGGATTTAATTTCAGATTTTCTCGTAGGTGCTCTCGCCGTTGAATGTCAGAGCTTTTTATTTCATATTCGTTGCATATATCGTAATCATGCAAAGACTCAAATTTTGGCCTATATTTTGTAGTTTCAACGTCATAAGTGTTAGTGTTTATTATACCAATAAAAGCCCTTCCATTCTCGGATTTTAAAATTGAGTTGCCTATAAACACACCCTTTTCGATCTCCTCGGCCAAACATATTAATTCTAAATCCGAATTCATATTTATTTCGACGATAGTTTCTGTTCTGGGCGGTAAAATTTTCGATTTTTCTGAAATTTTCAATTCCAAGTCAAAATATTTGTTTTCTATTCCATTTGTAGAGATAGATGGGATGTCTTTTTTCCATTCAGACACCAAACCTACCAAAATGGTCTCCAAATCATGTGATTTCGTTTGCTTTTCCAGGTTTTCAATTTTTGGAATATCTTTCGATTTCGAAGTGTTTTCCAAAATTTCATCATTATTATATATAGAGTTTTTTAGATTTTGAACTAAATTAATTTTATTTCGTATAGCCATTTTTAATTTATCTGCAGCACTATTCATTCTAAAATCAAGTTGTTGTGTTACATTTTTTGGATCCGAACTTTGCATGTCGATTTTTTTGTTTGATGGTGGAGTTTCAGCAATATTTTCCGATGTATTTATTATTTTAGGGACAATTTCAGCTTCGTTTACTTTTGTCATTTTTGTTTCGTAAATATCCGTTTTTGATTCGGTTAAAATTTTCTTCATTGCTTCTAAACTTTGTTTCTTAATATCCTCATACTGTTTTTTGATTTTTATAAACTCATTATTTAGTTGGTAATTTATAGTTTTCAAATTTTTATTTTCGATTAACACATTTTCGACTTTTTTATTTAGTTCAAAATTATTTTTCTTTTCGACTTCATACTTGATAGTCAATTCGTCGGCATCTTTTACAGCATTTTCATATTTTTTCTCAAGTTTTTTAATTTCAGCAGCTCCATTTTCAATTTCGTGTTTGAGATTTTCATTTTCTTCTTTCATACACTCATTTGTTAACCGCGTTTCGCTATTTTCTTCTCTTAAATTTTCGATTTGGGTTTGCAATAATTCAATTTTCGACTTTAAATCTCTACTTCCATTTAGCATTTCATCATTAAGTAGTTGTTCAAACTCACTAAATAGTTGTTCAAACTCTTTTATTTCAATATTTTCATCTCTTAGCTTTTCAGTTTCTTGTCTCAATAGACCATTTTCGTTCGTTAAACTCTCAATTATTTCCATTAAATCTTCACATTTTTCGATAGCTTTAGTTTTTAAAATCTGTTGTCTCAATAGACTATTCTCAGTAGTTAATTCTTCATTTAATACGCATTTTTCGTTCATTTTTATTTTTAATTCACTATTTTCGATCGCTATACTTTTGTTTAATACTTTTAAATATTCACAATACTCGTCCACTTTTTGTTTCAACTCACTTAGCTCATCTCGAGTAGATCTTATCGCATTTTCAACTTTTGCGTTACTTATGGTATCATTTTTCGATACTTCACTCGCAAAGTCTTTTCCTCCCTCAATCGATGAAATGGTCGATTCGGAGTCCAAGGCTTCAAGTCTTGTATCCTTAAAAGTTTCCAATTTTTCTGCGCTTATTTTATTTTGCGATTTTGACCTCTCTGATCTTTTTTTTCTTCTAGTTAATTTATTATTCTTTTTTTCTATAACCAATTCCATAATTCTATTTAATTTGTCTTCCAAAATCTTATTTGAAGTAGTATACATTTTTGACTCGTTGTCATGGTCGTCAAATGACAGTTTCGTAGACTGCTTACTCCGACTGCAGGATTGATCAATATCCGCTATCGTTTCTCTATCCACACCAGTATTGACTTCGATGTCGTGTTCTACCGCAAGTCCGATTTCTTGAACTTCCAAAATCTTATTTATGCAGTTAATTATTACCTTTCCGTTTAAAAAATCACGTCCCAAAATTCCGTCTGCTGAAATATTTTTCAATAAGTCATCTTTGATAATCTGAAATCCATGTTCATAGTTTATTTCACTCAAATTTAGATGTATAATTGCTATACCATTTGTCGTTAAATCGTTAGTTCCAATTCCGGTTATTCTTACTTTGTCTGAGATCGATATTTTCGTATTTTGTTTTAAACATTTTGATTTTAACACTGACACACCAGCCCCAGTATCTATTAATAATTTTAAAAATCCATTTTCCGAGTTGTTTGATTTGAATGTTAAGATAAAGTTTTCTGGTAAATTTTCGTATTTTAAATTATTTCCAGTTTTTTCTTTTCTTTCAGTGTTTGGGGTGTATGTGTCAGGCTGACACTTTGGTTTATTTTTGTTTATTGGGCCCCCGTAGTGTCCGCGGGTAGCCGTTGGCAGTTTTCCGACGGTATCTGTTGTCCAATTCTGCTCTCGAAATCTTTCTTATACAGACAATAGTCGATAGTGTGGTCCGAGCGTTGGCAGAACAGGCAAAACGCTCTGTTTTCGATCAGGGCAACATTTGTGTTGCGTTGTCGGCAATCTTTTTCCACATGTCCATATCGTCTACAATTTGTACAAAATATATTTTCTAGTCTAGTCCGGCATTCAGATTGGAAATGTCCAGCTCGATTACACCTGTAACATTTATTTTGTTGTTGGCCGTCGTTTTGTCTGTTCCGATTATTATAGTTGTTAGGTGGCGGAACATTTTTATAAGCTTCACCGCTGTTCTGTTTCGAATTATTATTTGAATTGTTATTCGAAGCACTAATGTTGTTGTAATTATTGCTTTGACCACGATTATTATTATAAGTGTCATTTTGGCCACGATTGTTGTTATAAAAGTTGTTTTGGCCACGATTATTGTTTCGTCCATTATTTCGGCCACGATTATTATTATTGTCATGATTTGAATTATTTCCTGTTTCATTGTTAGTCTGTTGTTGGTCTGTTGTGTTATTTTCGGCTGACACTGATATTGCTGCTAATGACGCTAGAAGCTCTGAACTTGAATCTGTTTTCTTTTCCATTTTTTCGGCAATCTCCAAAGTTTTTGAAAAGCTATCTTCGTCTATCGTCATGAGATGGTACTTGATAGCGTTATTGATTAGTCCCAATCTATAAGTTTTTATTGCATCTTTTTCGATTGCTTTCAGTAAGGCCACATTACCGTCTTTATATTCTTTTTTCGCCTCCGTCTGACAATTTTGTAACAGTTTCAGCATTCTTAAACCGAATTCCTTCAAACGTTCACCAGGTCTTTGAATTGCTCGTTTTAGTTCATCAGTACAGGCTTGTAGGTCCTTTTCCGGAACATATGCTTTATGTAAAATTTCACTTAACTCTGCTAATGTCGTATAGGTATTGTTGTCTGTCAAATCGGCAGCGTCGCCGCTAAATTTAATTTTTATTAACTCCATAAATTCCGTCTTTTGACCAGCATCCAATTTATTATAGACCATTTCACAGCATCTTAAGAAATGTCGTACGTCAGACGCCAAAGTATTTGATCTTCCGCCGCTGAATCCTGGAATAGTGTCCCTAATACCTTTGACAATTTTAGAATCCATTGTTGTTCGTGTTTTTTGTAGTTGTTTCTCGAGCTGTTTATTATTTCTGATCAATTTTGCTAAATTGATTTTAAGTCCTGAGAATTCCTCAGCTTCGTCAGATTCTTGTCGCGCTGATTCGCTCTCTAATTGTTTCTTTAGCTCGCGATTTTTTCTTGAGACAAATTCCAATTTATTGTTTAGTGTACGAATTAATGATGTATAATTTTGTTTACCGCTTTCCGATATGTCGGCTCCTATGCGATCTTCCAATTGCTCAAATTTTTCTTCAACTTCCCTTTTTTCTTGTTCGAGTAGTTTTATTTTTGTGCAGTATTTGCCAATTAAATTGTCGTGATCTGACAAAATCTGCTTTAATTCGCAATTTTCTTTAGAAAAATCGATATTTGAATTTTCCAGTAACCGTATTTTTTCAGACGTAGTTTTTAAAATATTTTCTACCTCGTTACTTTTGTCGACCTCGTTTATAATTTCTTCTAGATCGCTTACGTGCTTTCCTTTAGCTAATAAATTTGTTTCAAGTTTCAATATTTGATCAGTGAACTCTTTTTCGACCTGATGTTTTTTGATAGTAACTAATTCGACGATTCTCTCTAAATTGTTGATGTCTTCTGAAAATTCTGCAAATTCACTGTTGTCTTCTATGTCAAAGTCTTCAGTTAGTCTCTCTGTGATCTCCCGAATGTTTAGTTGTAATTGGTCGAATGCCCTTTGTGTTGCATATAATTTTCCGACTACTGTTTCTATATTTTCTGGAACCGCTAGTCTGTTTAATTCTTCTGTCGAATGTGATTTTTCTAAAGAACTGTTTGTATTATATGGTAAATAATTATCTAACGTTCGATAATATTCGTGATAATTTTTCTCGATTTTCGTACAGCTATGTACAATTAGAGGATTTTCACTTTGATTTGCATTTAAGTTCTTATATCTGTCGAATTGTTTCTGCAATCGTTGAGTTTCTCTGTTAATATATGCGCTAGTTCTCAAATGTAAGCCTTTCTTTCCAAAATTTGTTTGAAGTTTACTAATATTTGATAAAATTTCCTGTAGCTCTATCAATTTTTCCGCTTCGGCCATCTAATAATTGTTATAAGTGCCATTGCACACAATAAAGTCACTCATTTTTCAAAAAGAATTGCTTATTTATAAATAAATAGCTTCAGTAATACTTATTTTAAATTCAGAAACGAATTATAATAATTAAGTTCAGAAATATATCAAGACGCTTGTTTAATTATAAGTATCAGAAATCAAAATTTTAATGTCAATTAATTCACTAAACTTTCTGATGAAAAATGTTTACTGGGACAGACATAAACGACAATATGGAACATAAAGTTTTTACGGCCAGTGATAAGTTATACTATATATGCAATTTATAAGATAAATAAATGATGCCTAATGTTAATTCGCAAATTAGCGTCATTTTTCAATTATTCATATCTTGCATATATTATTTTCTACAGTTTGTGTGATTAATTATAAGTGTACTCAACACCGAAAATGAATTTACCACCGCAAATCAACAAACATATGTTAGTATATACCTAGCATTAATCGTGTTACCAAATTGTAAATTTAAAGTGATTTCTTTCGTGTATGTTTTTCAACGTATAATCGTAGCTAAATAAAATTATTCAAATATTTACAAAATGTCGGTAGAAATTAGTTCAAAATAATGCCTAAATTTTGCGAAAAAATTTATAAGAGTCCGTCAATTATTCATTGGATAAATTGGCTCGATTCGAAATTAAATTCAATTGATTTTGTATAAACTTATATAATACATATAGAAAGCAATATATATATTATCAAAGTACTACAATTTCTTTGATAGATTATACTATGCGCGCATTTTTCTTCGCTCAATATAAACAATATCAAACTGAGTGTTCATATACATATTTATACATACGTGTACCTATATATATACCACAAATAGTTTAAATTAATTTATTAATTAATAATGACGAGATTTTATGTATGTTGAATTCAATTATGCATACATCGCGTTTTTCTTCGCGTAACATAAACAAATAAATTATTAAATTGTGTGTGCTTTATTTTGTTCTAAATATTATTGCGCAAACCTTTTCATATTTATTATATGCATCAATAACATATATGTATTATGTGTCTATAACTAAAACAATGTAAATTTTGTGAATAATACTGTAGGAAGTTTTATTCAAATTAGATATGTAATTTCGTTAGAACAATTGCAACATTCCAAAACCATTACACATTGGGATCTTCAAGATTTTCAAAAATTCTAAAAGCCGCAAGGGCTTTACCAAATTTTCCGAAAATACCAAAATTAAAAGACCGATAGAATGTTGTCAATAATATCACACAGTATTATACAGCATATACCTATCCATAAAATAGTTTATTTTTTGTTATTGGTAATGCGCGTCTTTCTTTTTTCTCGGTGTATCTATTGTGTGTGCATTATTATTAAAAAAAAACAATAATTAAATTTTCGCTGTATATACATATATTATATGTTGAATATATACATATATTCTGTGTTTAATAAAATAAAATAATAAACTGCACAGGAATATACATTGTTCAATATGCAAACATCTGTATACAATCTGCCAAATCATGAAACACTAAAAGCCGCAAGGGCTTTGCCAAATTTTAAAAATTTGTTTTTCAAAATTGATTACAATCTCAAAAATTCTAAAAGCCGCACGGACTTTACCGAATTTCAGAGAATTGTTCCAAACAATGTACAAATTAACTGTGAGCATAAATTTCAATTTGCCATTAACAATAGCAAAATGATTTTTATGTTACCGAAATTACCAAATTTTCAAATTTTAAAAGCCGCACGGGCTTTGCTAAATTTAGAAAATTTGTTTTGTCGGTGTACACAGACGATGCTGTAAATTTAAATTTATTTGTTATGTGCGTAAATATCCATAATCAAATCTAAAAATATTATAAATTTATTTTTATTTATTGGTAATTTTACCTTTTTATTTATTACCAAAAAAAATTTTTAGGGTTCCAACCCGTTGGGCGCCAATGATAAGTCCGGTGTCCGCTCCTTGTAGCTCAGCCTGGAAATCCTCTTCTTAAATTAAAACACCGAACTTAAAGGTGAGTAGAATTCAGTATTTATTTAACACTTTACTTTTTAATATAAATATTTTAAACGGACAGAGTCTCCGACCGTTTACATTCAAATTCAAATTCTTACTGCCCAAATACATAAAAACTGCTTGGAAGGAAATCTCGGCTTGGCCCAATTTCGTCGATCATAATTTGCAATTATGTTCGACGTTCCGCTTACAGGTGCACTATTATATTTTTTGCTTATTTCATTATTAACGATAAACGTTCAATTGTTTTCATTATAGGTAATGTATATTGTAGGTATACATGTGCCTCGTCAACATAGGTAGGTATATGTTATGTTTTATTTAATTAATTAATAACAATTTTCATTTCAGGCACCTATATGCAGTATTTGGGGGGTGATCCGCAATTCATGTTCGGAGTTATGGATTGCGGATCTTAACATTATCCCCCTTTTAACTAAGAACTCGTCCCGAGTTCCATTCCAAACAGCTTTTTAGTAAAATAAAATTAAATCCCAGTGCGCAATTATCATAAAATCATTAAAAACCAATTGAATTATTATTATTCTAAAAATGGAAGAAAAGAAGACCTTTGCCACATATAGATTTGCGATACCTCAAACGTGTTTTAGTTTTTTTTTTCATTTATTATTTTTCTCTCTTTTCTGTATCAGTATTTTTAGTTGTATATTTTGTCAGCTTTCATTCTAATTTGTTTTTTTTTTGTTTTCTCTCTTTTTTTTTTATCTAATGGTTTTTTTTCCGTTATAAACGTATCCGCTCTAATGTCGCTTTGTCTTCTCTTCTGCTTTTTTTTTTGAAATTCATAAACTGTAATTTTGGAGAAGTAGGCTATCGCTCACTATTATTTCATTATATTTTACATTTAATTTTGGGACTCACTTTAAATATTCTTACATTGGAATATAATTTTAAATTTCTTTGTAATAGCTAGATAGTTAAAATGCTCGAGTAATTTTGGTAATCAAAGTATTTTGTAAGATTTAAATGTATTATAATTTATTACATATAATTTAAATAATTGAATATCATAATTGAATAATAGAAATAAAAACAATAATTTCCATACTAAATGATTTTTTCCTTATAATTCGAATGATTTTAGAGCATGATTATATAGTTTAGTGTTTGTATTAAAAATGTTGACGTAAAAGTTAGTATTTGTATTTATAGTTTAGCATTCCTTCCTAACGTGTGTGACCTCTTAAAATGGCCTACTCTAGGTTTCGACATGTCTCTCATTTCGATCATATTTGAATCTTCTTCGATGTCTCGTTCGGTTTCTTGTTCGGTCTGTTGTTTTTGTGTCGGCCTATTATGCCGTTGTTTCCAGATTTTCCGGGCATATATTAGTAGTCCGGCTGTAAATACAATGGTTACCGTCGTTCCAGATAACCCATATGTTAATTCGTGCGCTTTATTGATTTCGTATTCTTGATGTTCCAGTTCGGTTAGATGTGTCTCCCATTCCTCTAGATCCTTGCTGCTTTCCAGGAGCATCTTGTTGTGTTCATGATGTTCCCTGCCGTTGATTGGGTGCATGATGTCCGTCATATTCAACGTTGTTTGGTTGCGTGGTATGATATGGTTAAATGTGGTTCCGCTTGAAATTTTCACTGACATCTTTACTTGGTCGATCGTGCTGTAGATTGCGTGATCGATATGCACGTCGCCTTCCACTAACATACGGATAATGCCAGTCCCAGAGATTGTAAACTCAATAAGTTCGCCCTTTGTTGGTACGATTTTTACAACCTTGGGTATCGGCATTGTGTATAACCATTGATTCGGTTCGGTCATACGTGTAAACAGCTCTTGCACATTCACGAGCCTATATTTACAGATGTTCTTATTCACTGCCATTTTCTTGAATAGTTGTATCTCGCAACTTTTGTCGTTATCTCTGATTTTAGGTTGTCTCCGTTTGCATAGATACATTTTGTCTTTGGTTTTTTGGGACACCCGTTTACAGGTGTCGTATCCGCCTTTGTCCAAACTAATGAAGTTAGATTTAGGAATATCACTTGCTAAATATTCCGTTTTTACGTCATATACCAAACTTTGTTCCTCCGTTCTTGGTTGTGGCAGTAGATAAAGTTTGTTTATTATGTACAGGGTGTCGTCCGGATTTGGTATTTGTACCCTTATGACTATGTTATCATCAATTAACTCGCCATCTATTTGGAATGCGTGTGCCATACCAAATATTGAAATATTTTTCAATTTTAATTTTGAGGATACTTTGTCGTATACTTCTAATAAAGTATCCTTTCCCATAATAATAGGGTGTAGTTTTCCAGTTTGAAGTGCAGATATTATGGATATTGTTTCTACTTGATGTCTGCCGATTTCATTGAGTTCCATATTTATTGCCTCTGCCATTTCAGTTAATTCGAGCTCTCGTTCAATTTTTGAAGTGCTTCGTGTTAAACTGTTTATTTTTTTTATAATTTCATTTACTGAGCGTCTGTCCTGGTTTTGTTGTGTATATAGTTCGTCAAGATTTTCTTTTATACTGGTCCTCAATTTTTTTATGACGTAAATTTGATCCTTCGATGCCTCAAATAATTTTTTCTGGGTAGCGTCCATGTTGCTCATTTTGTTTTTTATTCTTTCGGAGTCTTCAGCGTCCATAACTCCGCTAATGAATTTCATTATGGTGCCTAAACCATTTATCGCGCCCCTCTTCGATCTTCTGTGGTGATTCATGATGTGAGATAGATCTTCACATCTCGTTTTTATAATGTTCCAATATTGTCGTTCTGACCGCGCACGTTGTAGACATTGGTTGGTGCTTTCCGGTGGACACGACTTCTCTAGTTCATCTATATAACTTTTCGTTGCCTTTATCTCCGTGTGGTATGTTGGTACTTCCAAATAACTCAATATATCAATTGTTTTTGTGTAAAATTGAGCATATCCAACGTCCTCGAATATTATGCCAGAATCGTTGATTTCTGTATTCGTATAAATGTCACTTTGGTCTGCCATTCCTTTCGAGGTCAAACACGCCAGGAATAGTAAGAAGTTTGCCATTCAAAATAAAATTAATAGCTGTTTTTAGATTTATACTATAATTATCTAAAATAAATTTTATGTTATATTTTTTTTATATTATTTTTTGAAAGTCATATAGTTGAAAACTATTGTTTGTATAAATTAGCTAGCGTAATTAAATTGTTAATGATATTATATCATTAGTTTTACTGTACATAAGCCTTTCGATAAAACAAATTAGAACATTAATTTATTTTCGTATATTTTTTCTCTAGAAAATTATTTTTAATTTGCCATTTTGTTTTGTAACTTATAATTTTAATCAAATTAAAAGCCTTTACAATATATTTAATAATGTTAATAATATTTCAATATTTCTGTTTTTTTTTTTATTTCGTGAGATTCCAATTGCTCCAATAACCCCGTACTGTGCAGATTTAAGTTTTTGTCTCCGTACGTGTGGTTCGTGTGGTGTAGGGGTGTTTAAATGCTATCTCACCCTATTTTTGAGGCTACTTCAATGCGTGTCCTTTGCGAGTATTTGATGTCTTTTCAAAAATAAACAAAAGAATAAAAATAACATCAAAATTTATCTTTTCATATATCAAATTATTAGTTATAATATGTTATAATATAATTAAATCCGTAACTGAAAAATAAATATGAAATGGTTCCGTCGATTTACTCTATTGCGGTACCCTGCATTTTACACACAGTTTTATATACTGTGTGTTCAATTAGTATATGTATTTTTGCAACGGTTGCATTTCAAAATTAAATTAAATACATATTACATATACTATATGTGCAATTTGATTTATGTGGCAATTTATGATTTTTGCCATTCTTAGTTATTTTCTAATCAGGTAAGTCGCTTTTAGAGTATTTTGCATTATAATATCTCTATCTTCTTCCCCATTTCATTTGTGTCTAAAATTTTTTTTTTATAAATTTCGCTTTAATATCAATTTAGTTTGACGAAAAACAAAAACCGAAAATCCCGAGATGACACGCGCAACATTTGTAAACCTTTTCAAGGAGCTTGCGTCGGCCCTGATAAATGAGGATCTACGTGGCCAAATTACCGTGTTTAACCACACCGAACCCGAACCCGAGATATACCGACCGCTGGACATAGTGGTATGTAATGTTGTTATGAATTTTTTCCGTACACTCCGTACCCACAACCACATACATCCGTACACCAAACAAAATCACCCTATACTTCAGATTGACTCCTTTTTTTTTAGATATCCAAACGTCGACCTGTGTCGAGAATGGAGTTTAACAAGCTTGGGGAACTTGCCGCCTGTTTGTCATTCGAGTTTCTGATTGACTATCAACTGGAGGTGACACATGCGGAGGAGCCGAACGAGCTTGTGTTGGCTGGACGAGAGCACCCCCTGTTCGCCCGTCTTCGTAGACGCTAATGACAGAATTGTGATTCATTTGTTAACAAATCCGTTTGTTACCAATAAAGTTATTCAGATTCCGCCTTCCGGCGTTGGAACAATCCTAGCCTTTCATTTCCCCCATCTGACAGTTAGCTCGCAATTGGCCTTAAAGGACCCGGATAATTTTGTAAGTATTGGTCGCTGCTTGGGAATCCGGAGAATATATATATACACCTCCCATTAATGGTACAAATCCTATCTTTAATTGTTCAATTTGTTTTGTAGTCCCATGTCCCAAATTCCACATCGGATAAGTTTTCGAATCTTTGTCAGGACTCATTTTTGTTGACCTGAAACAAACTTAGTAGTAACCTGTAAAAACATAAATTTTTCTTGAAGATATTTTTCGTACCATTTTTTGATTAAAAAGCCCATATTATAACTATACACATACATTAAATCTGTAAGATTCATGGATGTATTGGTTAATATGGATGGCTAAAGTGCTATATACTCCCGTGTTTTGTATCGTGGGCAAAGACGGCTTTGTATGTGTTTATGAATATTATTCCAGTGTGTGTAAATATTTTTGTATGAACCAGGAAAACTAGGACTGATAATTACTTTAGCGTCTATTCTAAAAATGTATTTTGAATTGTCTGAAATTTTTGTAAGTTTTCGGAACTAAATATTAGAAATAAAATAAGCTATAAAATTCAGTACTCTGGCCGAAATATGTTGAAATTGATTTACTAATGCCGAGTTATGATTAGATTTTAGAATTAAATATTCGAGACAGACCGTGCTATTTGTGAATGTGTGTGTAAAGTGTGTTGGATAATTTTTTTTTTCATTTTATTAGGCATCCATTACTAATCCATCCATGGCAAGATTAATGAAGGATGACGTATAGTGCTCGCCATCGCATTCTCATTTGTTCATTCCCAATTTTCGCGCAGTTACGGCCTTCATTCCATGAATAATAAAACCAAAGATTTGTTTTTCGTATTTAATGACCGAAATAAAAGAAGATTTTCACAAATAATAAGTTTTAGCCTTTTTATTTTTGAAATGATTTAAAATAATTAGTTTTCGAGTAAATTTGAAATGGCTAATTAATTTTTTAGTTTATATATTTTTCATTTACAGATATTTTTTTTTTTTATAAATTTATGGCGGTTGATTCTGTCAGTTTCTTCAACCTTTTATTGGCTCGGTAACATTTTTGCTTATGTGCCCTGAGTTTCTTTTTTTCCGCTCGCATTATGGCATCCACATAACTGTCCTTATGTAGACTGGACAAGGTCGACAACTCACTAATCACCCTCTTCGACTCCATTCTCGTAACAGAGGTAGTGGGTACCGGTATGTCTGACAATTCGGTGACCCCTTCCGAACGGAAATAACAATCGTCATCCGCCAACGGCGCTAGTGCTTCTGTCATTGACACATGTCTGCGTTTGTTTCCAAACGCTGCTCGTACCTCGTCAATGTGGCGTTTACGAGGTTGTGCATTCTTGGATCTAATGCACAACTCAGCCAGGTCCCAATTTAGGAACTTTTGGAAATCGTTGAGTTTATCATATTTTAGGCGGGTCTTGCGTTCTCCTTCTGGTAAGCTCGCAACATGCTTTGTCATTCTGTTTATCCCGTCCAAGTCATTCAAAGCTTCATCTCCGTCCCACGACCTAAAATCCATCCCCGCGAACAAGTCATTGAATGCCTCCATTCCAATCGAACACATATTCCCGATGTTTCTAGAATACAAAGTAGTAACCCCCTTTAAATTATTCACGCATATACATATGTATTCATATACATACATATATATATATATATGAATAAATCTAATTCTACATTTTAAATTTGATTAATTAAAAATTGTTAATTTCGTTAAATCTATTTCCCGAATTAGTTTTATGGTAAATATATCTTAAAATTATAAATAGAAATAAACTCTCAAAAACTAACTAGATTATTTCTAATAAAAAATTTAACCCATTTAAAAATATAATTCAAAAATATTTAAAATTCCCATTAACACAAATTTGCTAAAATATTCTCAATGAATTATAATAACTACCAATATATTTCTAAAAAATGATGAAACTTATTTAGAGATCTAATTTAAATATTCACTAAGAAAAAAAAATTAAAAACTGTCTCGGCTATTTCAGTCGGTAGAGTTAAATTAAAAAAAAAATTTTTGAAAATTTATCCTAAATTTGTCTACTACAATTTTTTTTAAAAAAGGTTATTTTAAAATTTCACTCTGATATATATTTTATTAATCATAAAATTTCTTGAGTCTATTCATGTGAATAGCTCTTTTCTTATTTTTTATTAATAATACTGCAGTATTTGTTTCTGCTCGTATTTCTATTATTCGGAAAGGCCCTTGCCAAATCATATCTAATTTATTAATCTTTGCTGGATTTTGTAACAAGTGCTGTGGCTAGTAATACTATTCCGGATTCAGAACTATTATCCACAGCGTTTAAACTTCGTCTCCCGACTAGAACGGTTCCTCTTCAGAGGTTGCATGTACGTTTGTGTTTGGTTTTTTCGTTACTTCTTTTTTTTTTTTTTGTTGGAAATGCAGCAATGAGTTTTCCACTTGTTTTGCAACCAATTTGTATGTTGCATTTATCTTTATGAAATGCCAAACACACCAGACATAATTTCTTTGTATTGTCCTCGCCAAAAATTCTGGACATTTGTATAATCGATGATCTTTTTTGCACAGGGCGCATTTTGATTTATTTTTATTCGTTTCTGCCGTGAGAACCTTGTAGGTTGAATTTTGATTACCATAGTGACGTCGATGATTATTCGGTTCATTATTTTGTTGTTTAAACCCATCGAGCGCCTGGAATCTGTGATTTATTAATTTTAGTAATGTTTCCAACGACTGTATTTTTGCAAGATTGGCTAACGATTGTTCATATGCCAACGCAGCTCTAGCAACGAATGGCCGTGCCTTCAAACGCATGGTCTAGTAACTGTTAGGTCTCGAGTTCGCAACTTGCTATCGGCGAGAAAAAAATTGGGCACGTTATTTAATTATAATTGGACTCTAAAAATATTATTGAACTTAAGACCGGGTTGTTCGGATTCCACCTTAAAAACTGTAGGTCCGGTTGGTTTGCTATGGGTCCAAGAGGACCTATGATTGGTGCATGCACCGCCATTCTAACCTAACCTAACGCACTCTTTATCTTATTTTTAAGAGATTATATTGTGAAAAATGGGATCAGCCGATTTGATGTCCAACTGTAATTTTTCTAACGCATACACACATTCTCTTGTGATGTCGTGGATTTTTCGTAGACCATTTGCCGGTTCTCCATATGTTGCACTCTGTTGTATCAAAGTTTTGATGACTTTGTTAAATTGAATTCGTTCGTTGTCGTATCGATCACTTAATAATTGCTATGTTGTGGAAAAGTTTTGATCAGTTGTCTCTAAATAATATTCAAAGTCGGTCCAACCAATTACGTTTTTATATTATGTAGTTTTTGTGTTCCAACTATCGATGTGCGCTGCCCTACATTTTACTTGACTTGTTTTTGTTTTTGTTTTTATACATTATTTTACTATTAACTTCCAATCATTTTACAAGAGTGCTATACATTTTGATTTAATGCATGAATAAAAATGAACAAGTTTTTGTAAAATATTGCTAACACTTTTGACTAGTGTTTCTTTCCTGTGCTGAACTGGAACCGTCGTCGATCCGCAATTAAAACCACTAGTAAATCTTTATAATCTTCTTTTATTAGTTTTACTTTAAAATTATACTACGCGACAGTTACCAATCGAATAATTAGTA
>JANTEX010280694.1:0-11487 GCA_024741295.1 Macrocera vittata | reverse complement strand
GCCCTGACTCAAATAAAGTCCGTAAATTTGTGTGAAACGTTTTGTTTTCATTGTGTGACCGACTCACATGCTGTGTCCGTACATTGGTTACTGTATGTCCATCTTTTTACAACGAAAGAGATAAGATTGTTTTATATATTTTTCATTTTTTTAGCACATATTTTTCATTTTTTATAACCGTTTAAATAAAAAAGCGACCATGCTCTCATATACAAATATAAACATGCAGTTATGGCCGAAATAATAGATCTACTATATAAATATGGTGGCGCGAAGTTTTTTTTCGTCTGCACAATTTCTGTGAAAACTAGAATCCAATTGTTAGGGCAGAAAACCGCAGAACAAAAGTTGTTAATTTTTTAACATAGGTGTTCAGGAACCCTCTCTCTAAGTCCGATTCTGCCCAAAAACAATAGGGTTCTTCCTCTCATGGGACTACATACTCTGTGAAAACTTCATTAAAAACCATTGAAGCGTTTGGCCTGTATGGTGGAAGTAAAAAAGTCTCACGAGCGAACGAGCGATCTACCAATTTTTGCCCAAAAACTCCATAAAAGCATTTTCAACGCATTTTGGACGAATTTCATTTTTTTTTCAAAAATGACCGAAACCAATACTCCCATTTACTACGTATAGCATGGAAGAAAAAAGGTTTTTCCATTTAGCTTTTTCTCGTAGAACTATTGTTCGGGCTAGTAAGCTTATTTTGATAGATATACCAATGAACTTTTTTGAAAAACATATATTGTCCGAATAATTCCCCTGTGCTATTTGTGTTAACGGCAAAAAATCAACGGTTTGAATTTGTATATTTTCTAATGTAAGCAGCAATCGGTAAATCCAAATATTCTAATTTCTCTGAGTTGCTAAGACTCCGCAGATGTGATATAAGCTATATTTGATTAAAATCGGGCCTAAATTATCGAATATACAGTCCGGTAAAGTTTAACCGCAATGTTTTTTTTCCCAAAAACAGGCAATACAGTATATGAATTTAATAAAATCAGTGTTTAACATTTTGTTATTATTATATACATATTTGCAAATAGAGACATGGTCACTTTTAAAATTTACCAACATTCGACCAAAGCGATGAATATTTTATGGTAAAAAAGTCGACATATGTTAAATAGCTCGCATTTAACCATTTATTAAATGGAAACAAATCATGGAAGAACATTTTTAATAGACTATAAAATTAAGAATGTCGACATTCTTAATTAATGTCCAAATCCGTTTTCTTAATTAATGTCGACTATCGACTTTCGAAATATTTTTAAAAAATTCTCCATTTTGAATAATAATAAATAATAATTAAAATTACTGATATAAAGCAAAAATAGTAGGTCAGACATCAAATTGGCTTTTTACCAAGAGCTGAAAACGACAATACGTATCCTTTTTGTTTGGGGCCACTACCGCCATTTTGTATTTGGCTGAAATTGAGGAATTAGTAAGACCTTTTAAAATTTTAAAAGGGTATATCGACCAGACTGATATTAGCTGAGGTATTGACTAAAACGTATAGATTTTTTCCAAAAAGGCCAAATTTTTTTATCATTGCCCTTGTCGAAAACCGGGAATCGATTTATCCTTGCAGTGGTCTATCTTTTCTCCAAATTCATTTTGATTCGACTACGAGTAGTTCATGTTGCAACAGTAAAACAAACGATTAAGTTTTTAGAAGAAAGTGGTTCAGTTCAGTCAGAAAAAATAACGGTTCAGTTTGGTGTCAGAGAAACGGTTTGGCGTTGAAATTTTTAAATTCTGAACGCGGGTAATTACCTATGTATCAGCTAAGCTTGCACCTATACATTTTTCAAGGTTCCAATAAAAAATAATGGATCTAATCTAATATTTACAAACTTATTGATTTATTCTTATTGCGTACTTAGGAACACTTAGCGTAGTAATTATACTCTATGCAGACATAATCTCATTTTCCTTTTCATCTGGATGCTCTTTAAAATGCGAGCGAGTGACCATTTAGAGGGTGGAATTTTCCCGTCCATTAATATCAAATTGATCAATTTATTACATTTCTTGATTTTGGACCCGATTTTGTTCTGGATTGTAATCGAGATATATATATATTCGCTTTGCTAACGATTTCGAAAATGTTGAGTTTTTTAGGCGGCACAAATTCGGTTTTGGTAAACAAGTTAGCAGTTAGAAAGTACGGTAGAGTTAAGGCCAGCCATTTGAATCATTAAATAATTCGCATATGGGTCTTGAATTTGTAATAATGATTCAATTTGAAGCTGGTACGGGCTCAGTTCTTCAAATACTGTTTAAGTGATGCCACATAGTTCCATCGTTCACTGAAGTATTTTGCACACAATAATCACCATGTTCATTTAAAAGCTGTGTGTGTTCATTATGTCCAACATTTTTCTAATATTTGAAAAATTGCTTCTGGGCTTCTGTTAATATTAATAAATGGAATTCATCTAATTTCAATTTTATCAAGTCACCTTAATTCATATGACAAGCTTGCATTTATTAAACGACCAACAATTTGAAGAACGCCATTTATATCCAAAACGCTTTTATTGGCTAACTCTTTTGAATGCAAATTTTGCTTCTCGAGCGATTTTGATGCACATATCAAACATATAAGTGAATTCCGATTGGTATTTGCGAATTTTTCTAATAGTGGTACACTATTTTTTTTCTATTGAAGCTACTTTGCCATTACCATATTGATATGATCATTTTAAATTCGTATCGAAACATTTGATATAAATGACGCCAGCTTTAACTAAAAACTTTAACATTAACTACCTTAGTAACGAGCTTCTTAAAAAAAAAGAGCTTAAGCCAATTCCGACTCATCACAAAACCCATGCAGTTCAACATGCCCGTTTTGTACAATTTTTGTAGATACGATAATTCATTTTTGAATGCCATAGATCATCAGGTACTGATTCGTCTCATGAAATATCTAGTTTCCCTAATTGTTGCATCTGTATTTTTGTGGTAATGATAACTGCAACTAGCCAAGTGGATCCAAGAACTTCAATCAGCATTGGTCTCTAAGTTGATTGTTTTTTCATGAAAGAAGACACTATGACTCAAAATGTATCTTTTGCTGGAGACCAATTTAGAACAAGTTTTTTAAACAATTTGTTTTTTCAAATTCAACAAAGCTTATGCGATATTTCCGTCTATAGATTACGCTATTAGATCACATGAATCTAAAAGTTTAAGCGATTTAAACAGTGGCCACATTGGACTTTTTTCTCAACTTTTTCCGCCGCGTTTTTTTGACCTGCCATACATTTATTCATTTATTTAATCTGAGCTGATGAAATAAATGAATACATGTATGGTGTGTCAAAAAAACGCAGCAGAAAAAGTTTAGAAAAATGCTCAATGTGGCCGCTGCCTTACTGTTGTTGCGTCTTCGTTTTGGCAACTAGAAATGTAGTCATCAACATAAAAGTCATATCTTATAATGGAAAACGCCAGTGGAAAATCGTTTGGTTCAAGAAGCACCATTCTCTGAAAATCCAAATCACCTTCATGTATCAGAATTTGACGATACATTTTTTAGAGGTCAATAGTGAAACCAATAGCGTACGTTTTAAATCGAATCAGTATTAAAATTAAATCGTCTTGTAATTTTGACCAAATCAGCAGCAAATTTTGATTTAAAGTATTTCCACTATCTGATTTAAGCGAAGCCTCAAAAAGGACTCGTAGCTTAGTCATATAGTGCTCTTTAAAACTGTCATAACAAGCTGTCCGTATTCAGGCCATGTTTGTATCTTTATTTCTTCGCTCGGTAAGTAGTTTGTTATTTTGGGTAACACAAATGCATTAAATTGGATGTTGAAATTCGAATCCAGGAACACTATACCATGTGTAGCGCCATAATATCATGACATTTTATTTTACCTGAAATGATTGCTGAATTTCGTGAAAGATTTCTTTTCTAACAAATGTTAATATGGCAAAACCATCCAACGAATTCGATAATGCTTTAAGTGGTGCCGATTTTTACATTTTTGAAATGAACGTAATTTGCTTGTCCACGAACTATAAGTTTTTTGAATGCAGCACATTCGAATATGCGACATTGATATGATTGATGTAATGTCATTTGAGACGATTCCCAAAATGTTTTAGTCTCATTTGTTGTACGTTTTGCAAAATATTTGATTTTTGTATTTGGGACACAGTGGATACAGCACCTTATGATTTTCAAAAGAAAATTGAGAAATTGATCCAATTTACCAGGTTTGGTTGAATTAAGTAAAAGCTCTCATTGCCGTTGAGATTCCGTGCTCAATTTTTGCACCAATTTAAAAACTTCAGGAGAACATCTTCTAGTTTCAGTTGTAATATCCAATGCCTTCAATTTTAATATTGGGTTTATTGAGCAAACCCTTAAAATAGCCGATTGTTGTGATTTTGATTTTTAAATGATTGCAAAGTTACTGCATCGTTATTGCTTGTTGTTTGAAACGAACGAATGAGTTGTGCTCCTCATTGACTTTTTAATAACGTAGCTTTTGAGCGTACGAAAGTGATTTGTTTTAAATAATCAACGATGAAAATAAATCGAAAAATGAATACCAATTTTGGTAATTTCCATTGAAGGTAACAAGCTCAATTCTAGGCAATTTTATTGAGCTACAGAATTATTGCGATGGCTGTTGTTGGAGTTCAACTTTATTCATGGTTTAATTGATTCAAAAGTGAGTTAAGTATTGTTTTTGTATTTGCAAACAATGCCTAAATATGTTTCATATTTGATGCATGCTCTACATTCAATTCATCATCCGATTCATCCATAAGGATAATGATTTCAATGTTGACTGAAGTTCAGCATTTGAAAAGTTAATGTTTGATTTTCACTAAAAAAATAACGATCGAGTAATTTTGGTTACCGAATCCCACAATTTTTTTTCGAGAAGAACGCGTTTAAAGTTTCAACTTCAGTTGTTTACACATAGAAAAGTTTTTTTTGAAACTTACATAGATTCATATATTTTGAGCCCGTATGGTATAGCTCTTCCACCGACGATGCCACTTCCAAAAATGCAATTTGATTTTGCCTTCTCATCATTCTTCCCTCATGAGAGCTTTTGGCCGCGCGCCTCTCTGCCACTGCAATCCAGGCTTCGTCGACTAGCCAGTTGTCTACGCAACGGATTTTTATATTTCAACGCTAATGTCTCAGTCAATTTTGTTCAGATCGACTTGAAATGCGAATATGCAAAAGAAATAATTTATGAAAATTTAAAGTTAGAAGTTAAACTAAAAAGGTTAAATTATACACCAAAAAAGAAATTTTAATAAAACCATACGATAAATTAAAAAAATAAATAAAATTAATGCATAAGCTAAATAGAAAAATTACCAGCAAGTTATATAGAATTAAATTAATCTATTTAACAATATAGACATTATACTTCGATTAATTGAATCAATAATGGCTGTATTTAATGGCTGTACATAATTTTGCTTAATTTTATTTTATTCAATTTGTTTTTTTATCTATATACAGTGCATGCTCGGTTATATATACCTTTGGATAGATTGACTCTTGGTTATACATACACCAAAAAAATTGTATGAACATTTGATTATACTATATTTTCAAAAAGCGCTCGGTTATATATACTAATATTTTTGCATTCTCAATTATTCTATTCTCATTAGTTTATCGTTTTTACTCTTCTTGTCGCAAGATTTTGCGTAATATTTGCTTATTTGCAAGACCAACAGGGGCGTAGCATGAGTTTTTGGGTCAAATTCAATCCAGACTATTTTTTTTAAGCTTCATTAGTTTATCAATTACCAAACCGTAATTAAAAATTTGTGAGGCGGTGAAAATCAATAGTAGGCGATCTAAAAATCTCACGCTACGCCCCTGAAAAACAATAAACTGCAATAAACTAGATTCTGCTGTCTTTTTTTAATAAAATTAAAAAAACAACATTTTCATTATGCTGAAATTAAAATTATCCCCACCATAAATATTCACATGGAAATGATCGAATATTGACTCACTCTAACGCACATATGTATAATAGTTAAATATACTTAATTATGTTGGAAACATATCGGAAATCATCCAGTTTGGTCGTTTTAAACCGAATTGCATTTCAGTTTTGCGTGTAAAGTTTTAAAGTTTAATTTAATTATTTTATTTATGCAACAATATATATTTTGGAAAAGATCAAGGTTTAATCGAATTAATATTGAAAAAAACCCAGTTAATTCAATTCTAAATCAATATTGGAAAAATGTCAGGTTATATCCAATATAGGATCTAGATTCAATTTTTTTTAGATTAAATCCAATATCGGATCGATATTGAAAGAAGGTTTATTTCAATATCGGATCAATATTGGAAAGTCCAGGTAAAATCCAAAATCCGGTCAATATTGAAAACAAAAAATCCACAATCATGCCGAACTTCCCATGCGATGTTATTTAAATACCAACGCAATCGATCTCGGAAAGTTGGTACTTTTTCATGAAAAACTCCTAGGAGTTCCTCATTTTCCGTTTATAGTACGAGTATATTGGATTTTACATGATTTTTTCTACTAGGGTTTTTAATTATCCTGAGTCGCCATCTAGAGATCAAAACGTTTTTTTATCAAAATCTTAGTTTTGTGTATTAGTTGTTCATTCGTAATCTATGTATTTTTACGTTGCAAGTTTTGATTGCTTATGAATTTTTATTTTAAAATCTAGAACAGAAAACAATCATTTCAACTTGCTTTTCTTTTCTTATATATTATAGTTCAATGATCTCTATGCCTAGCGTGGGTTGAAACCTATTTACAATGATTGAGTACGTTACACTATCCGTGTGCGCTATCACAATTTTATATGGCCTTTACAAACTCGCCACTATGAATGAGGACTATTTTTCGAATAGAAACATAGTTCACAGGAAGCCGAAATGGTTTTTTGGAAATACTTTAGCATTTTATTTGCGTCGCTATACAACGTATGAATTTTTGAAAAAAAATTATAACGATTTTCCCAATGAAAAGTAAGTTTTTCTTTTGTCTTCAAAAAGTTTCGCATAACTCATTGAAAAATTCCCGCTATACAGAATTGTTGGTTTATTCGATTTTCGTGTGCCATGCTTTATGGTTCGTGATCCGGAAATCATTAAACAATTAACCGTAAAAGATTTCGATTATTTTCTGGACCGTCGATCAATTCTCGACTCGAAAATGGACAGATTATTTGGCAACAGTTTATTTATGTTACAAGGCGAAAAATGGCGCAGTATGAGAGCCACACTAAGTCCGGCGTTTACCGGTAGTAAAATGAGACAAATGTTCATCTTGGTATCGGAGTGTGCCAATAATATGGCAGAATACTTAAAAGAGCAAGCTGCTGATGGATCAGAAATACACTGTGAATTGAAAGACAATTTTGTAAGATACACAAGCGATGTGATTGCTACATGTGCATTTGGAATCAGTACCGATTCGTTCAGGAACAAAAGCAATGATTTTCTAACGACTGGCTTAAAGTTGGGTAAACTAAATTCTTTGTTTACCGGATTGAAATTGTTATTGTTGATTGTGATGCCGTCCGTAAAGAAACTATTCGATATAGAGATTACGGATAAAAGTGTTGGAAAATTTTTTCGTACTATGGTTCTAGGCAATATTAAATCTCGCAAGGAAAATGGAATTTTTCGGCCGGATATGATAAATTTACTGATGGATGTAAAGCAAGGTGTTTTCAAAGAAATCGAAGAAGATAAAACCCATTCAAACATTGGTTTTGCCACCGTAGAGGAATCGAAAATCGATAAATCGGTTGTAGAACGTCAATGGAACGACGACGAAATCGTTGCTCAATGTTTTCTGTTCTATGTTGCTGGCTTTGAGACATCATCAACGATCTTGTCGTTTATTGGCTATGAATTGGCCATTAATCCGGATATTCAGCAGAGACTTTACGAGGAAATTGTCGAAATGAATGAAACACTAAGTGGAGCCACGCTAAGCTATGAGAATTTACAAAAAATGCAATATATGGATATGGTTGTTAGCGAGACGCTGCGTTTATGGCCTCCCGCGCCAATGGCCGATCGTGTTTGTGTAAAAGATTATGCTTATGATGACGGATGTACAAAGTTTACCATTGAGAAGGGCCGTTTTTTCTGGATACCAATTGTTGCATTACATCATGATCCGAACTACTTTCCAAACCCAGACAAATTTGATCCGGAAAGATTTAGCAACGATAATAAGTTTGATATTATTCCAGGTACTTTTGTGCCGTTTGGAATCGGACCACGCCATTGCATCGGTATATATATAGGCGAAAATTTACTTAACTGAACATTAACCGGAACGGATGCGTCTTATAGTAATATGGATCTCTTTTTATTAGGTTCCCGTTTTGCGTTGATGGAACTGAAAGCGGTTATTTACTATTTGCTGCTTAACTTCGAGTTTATACCGAACGATAAGACACAAATTCCGGTTAAATTGGTAAAACTGCCGTATGCTATGGGTACAGAAAGAGGTTTTGAAATGCAATTAAAATTAAGAACTAAATAGAGTGGTTTGACTTATGTTTATTAAGACGAATTTGAAAACAAATAGTTTTATGCTTTGTATGAACCCCATGTCTAAGATTCAAGTGAAATAAATGGAATCTCTGTATAATCTGTGCCTAATATTTTATTAATAAGAACAATACTTTCATTAAATGAAAATATTTTCATTATGAATGGTTTCTAATTAAAATTCATGATTGAAGACATGCTCTATTTCTCAGTAGATTAATACCGAAAGGCAAATTTATGCAATATAAAATAACTTTACAAAAATAAAAAGAAATATTTGCTTGGGACGCTAACTTTATTATATCGATTAAAGTTAAATTTTATTATTATGCATTGACTTAACGGTTGGAAACATGGAATGTCCATGCATAACACATATCATGCACATGGTGTGCACCATACCGTGCACATGTCGTAAAGCGCCTTGAACAGTTCGTGTTGTAGTAACGGCTATGCACATTTTGTATACATATGAAACCAAAAAATCGAATTTTAGATAATTTGTAGAAACCTAATCCCTAATTGTTTTTCAAACTTAACAGAAAATGCATGCACATGGTGTACACTATACCGTGCACATGTCGAAAACTTCCTAGCACATATAGGCACACACATTTCAGACACATGTGGGCAATATGTGCATTAAAATGTTTGCGACATATAAACATTCAAATGTGTGCAACAAGTTCATGTATTTTCATGCAGTTTTATGTATATTTCGGGAACATGTCCACGATATGTGTATTTACATATTGATGAGCTTTACATCCTCAGGTTTACGACAAGTTCACGTTTTTGTATGTCGATTTTACTTTAAAATAAGTACACGATAACTAGGATCCGATTTCCATTTTTTTCAGTTGCAATTCGACAAGTTGGGTCACTCCTATAGCACAGAATATCACACAATAGAAAATCATAAAACATAATTGCTATACACAGAATTTACACAAAACCGAATTGCGTAGAATAGAAAATCAATGAAACGAAAATGCTATGCATAGAATTTATACAAAACCGAATTGCGTAGAATAGAAAATGTCGAGGGGTAAATACTCGAGGAATTCTTGGGACATCGGCGAGGAATTCTTTGCTATCTGCCCGCGCTTTTTTAGGCGGCTGAAAAGAGCGGGCGGGCCACCGCTGGCCCGCCGGCCAACTCTATTCTGCCGATGTCCCAAGAATTTTTGGTATAATCGTTTTTGAAAAAAAAAAACATGATTAGATATAAATTACTGTATATATGACGAAAACATAAAATTGGGTTTGTCCTTATTAGCTTTAAGTTTTCTCATATTGTATTAATCAGTTAATTTTGACCCTCTGAAAGCCTATCTACCTTTTCTAAGATAGATGGATGTTTTCCCTGGATCCAGGAAGTGAATTCTTTATATGCTGCATGATCAGTACATCCACCGATATTTTAAAGTTAATAAGATAAGATAAGATTGGTCTGATTGTTAATGTATTTTTTTTAGCACGGAAACCATTTCGTTAACTCTAGTTGTTTTGGAGCCGGGCATTTAAGCAGTTATGAAAGAAGATTGCTAAGCCGGATCGATGCAGTGCTCTCAATATTTTTATTTTTTTGCCATTTGGTTCAATGCAAAATAAATGCAGTACACCTGTAAAAATCTGAATAAACATATGAAACGTTCAGAACAAATGTTCAATTTTGACCGAACAGGTCCGTATAACGTAAAAAAAAACGTAAAAAAGAAGGTTAATTAAAAATTGTATCCTTCGGGATAAACATTTTCGGGCTACAAGATTTCTGGGTAGCAACGTATTTGGGACCGAAAATTTCGGAATAATTAGCCGGTGATCTTTTTCATATACAAACTGAATACAATTTATTGGAAAATTCTATCATATTTAAACTTTTTTGTGTGTTTATCCAAAAAAATACTTTTATCATCTCTACATAATTTATACTTATGCAATTCAAAACTTGCAAATTTTAATATATTATGCGGATAATATTTATATATATTTTGTTCCACTGAATTTTAATACGTGGATTTTCCAACATTTCTAGTTGCAGAGTACATATACAAGCTTTGTTTGTTATTGATATTATATACGAGTATAATCATGATAATTGAATAGCACTAGTTGTATATAGTTTATTGATAATGCACCGCAAATAACAAAAGATTTTGTTTACCCGGAAAATTATATGCGGAATATATCAATTTATACATTTTTTATGCAAATGCAAAACTATATTATATTTTCAAAACAATTTGACTTACCACTACAAACCTATAGAAAAATGAGGGTTTTGGCACAGCTATTGTTAAAAAATATTTCCATAGTTCTGCAAAAATGACACGAAAATGTCTCAGGGAAAACTATGTATATGAAAAATAGGAAAATTTTCTAAATATAAAGCTTTTTTTAAACCTACAAGAAACTTCTGTGTGTACTTGTGAAAGCTTTTAAGAATTTGTTTTGGTTAAGAAAAAAACAAAAAAAAAATGATCTTATCTGAGATAAGCTATATTTTTATTTTATGATTTTTAAAACTGACTCAGAAATTCATGCCAACAAAAATGCATGCCAGTGTTACAAAAATGTATTGGTCTTTTGTGAGCGTTCTTAAAAAAGACGCATTAAATATAGTTTAAAGCAATCTTGAATCAGAATTTAAAATTAAGTTTTTAAAATCCTTTAGAAGCAAATGTAAAGTACGCTCAAAAAAAATATTTTCTAAGCACTACTTTATTCTTAGTCAAGCATTCTTGTATAAGAAGACTTTAAGGTTGTTTTAAGAATTCTTTAAGATGCATCAAAATAAGTTTTTATTCTTATATACTATAGAAAATTATTCTTTTTTCAGCTTTCTTAGAAAAGCAGACTTATAGATTATTAAAGAAATCTTGAATAGGTACAAAAATAATCGTTCTTATTGAAGAATACTTAAA
>JANTEX010280583.1:0-11490 GCA_024741295.1 Macrocera vittata | reverse complement strand
TAAATTGGAAGTTTGTTGTTCCAAAAACTTATGTTTTTCCTTTCAAAGTTTCTTACTCAATTTTTCAAATCTTAGGATGTATTTGCAATATAATTTTGTATTACAGTAATAGTTTATTAGTAGTAAAAATCGGCCAATGTTTTCCATTTTTTATTAAATCAATTAATTAGAATTCATTTACTTTTTATGTATTTGTTGTGGAACGCATCTAAGTTTATAAGAATTTTACAGAAAATTTTAGTTTGTTGTGATTTGTTTGTTGTCGCTTTTTTTTTAACTCTGAATGAAAAATTATGAGTTCACTTTTTATTTTTACACATAAAAAAGAAAATACATTTAATATGAATATATATATAAATAAAATAACACATATATGTATATAAATAAGATATATAGATATATAGTGTTTTTAAAAATAGATTAAATAGTGATGAAGAAAAAAAACTTGGCTTCGCATTATATAGAAACATTTGAACTAAGCTTTGACCAAGACCGCAATGCACATCACAAAATTTATTTTTAAAATAAATTACCTATTTTCGAATAAAATTTTATAAAAAAAAAAAAAACAAAATAAAACAACAATTTAGTAAAATTGTATGCTATCCAAATAATCTATGCTTTCAAAATTCTAAACAGCTAAAAGAAATCTTCTTTTTTATGGTGAAAGACGTTTATTTTCTTATAGTCTTGATATAATGTCTGGAATAAGTGCATTCAGAAAATGAAATCGCTTTATTAGCTTTTCTATTTAGTCAAAATGAATGCGCGTCTTCCGCAAATACTTATGGCGCAATATTTGTATAAATTAATATGTCGACATAAGAATATTTTGCCGGACCAACCGAGTTTTAAAAATAATTTAACGAAGCTTGCAAAGTGTGTTGTGAACAACACACACACACACACAAATATCAATTCTATACATTCTTTTTGAATGGTATAGTTCGAGTCGACACACTCATGAAGTTCATCTAATTTCTGACAATATTTTCCGATTAGTACGAATTTTCCGACCAATTCATTAACACACACGATTCGCTTGTTTTCTACTTGTGCGTCGCGCGCGCGTGTGAATCATTTTTCCTTGCGAAATTTTCCTCATAAAAGTTATGTGTACCTGTGTGTATATAGCATATACATGAAAACATGTCATTATTAGATTTTATTTTATTTAAAATTAATTCAATTGACATTGCTTATTAAAAATGATAACGATTTTACCCATTATGTGACAGTGAAAGAAAACTGATTTTCTCTTTTTAAATTTTGTCAAATTCTTTTCGCGGATGAACATATTTTTAAATTTTATTTGAAAATATCTATGTACTATATCGTCTGTGCGTAATTTAAAATATTTACAAATAAGTGTAATTATATAAGATGTTTCGTTGCTGAAAAAAAAATATGAATTGTGAAAATTGAAGAAAATATATTTTCGTAAAATAAAATAAATTTTCATCTGTCTTTGATCAACAAAGAATATTATATTATTTAACAGCACCGACCTAGATGTAACATTTTAAATGTTTAAACTGCTTCGGAAGTTTATATAAAATTGTGTCTGTTTTTTGATTAATTACATTTTTTTTTGTTGTGTTGGAATTCTTCAGAGTATATTGGAGTACCTTAAATAAATTATGCAACATATATGTATAATAAACATTGTTGAGAATTTGAGCAAATAGTGAATTAATAGTTGAAGAAAAGTTTGTCTGTTTTATTTTTTATATAAATATAAATTATTTATATATGTTCAAAGTTTCGAAAAACAAAATTGTCGTGATTTTTTTTTTATTTTTTAAAATAACAAAAGTCATATACTAAATATGTATAAAATGTACAGGTGTATATATATATTATAAATATGTTTATAATATAACATGCCAATGATGTGTTGCGAGAGAGTGAAAGAAGAAAACATGTGGTGCTAAGTAATGCTAATAAAATAATGGGAAATCAGTGCTCACAGTGTTGCAAGTGCGATTGCGCTAAGGCAGATAAAACACATGGACATCTTTCACCGAGTGGATCTGTTTATAGGCGAAGGTTGTATATATATGCTACTTAAGATTTATGTTCAGAAAATTTGAATTATTATACGAAACAAAATTTTAATTGATTGTGTAACTCTTTATTATGTATGTAATTCATGTAACATATATGATATGTATATATTCAGTGCACACAGAGTTAGTAATTTATGGGATGAATTGAACTTAACTCAATTTAATTTATGAAAAAAAATTCTAAATGCTAATTCATAGTACACTGAATTTCATTTCCGAAACTTCCTTTATTTATACCCATTTTTTGAATGCAAATTTTCTTGACGCAGTCTTCAACTCATTTTGGAAGTATCCAATCTGCATAATTAAAAACTGTTCTTTTGTATGGGCTGTCCTGGGTTTTACGTCTACCTCTCTCACTGCTTCATCTTTACCGGGATATGTATTTCGATTCTTCAATGAGCCGTTCCTATGTTATATCCTTTTCCTTCAAAAAGTTACTTTTTAGTATGTACTTTCAATCGGCATCGATTTATAATAGTTTGAATAAGTATTAGCATAAGAGAATTGGCGACATGTGTTTTTCGATTTTAAATGTCTCTAAGTGATAGTGACATTAACATATATAACTATATAAATATGACATCAACAATGTTGTTTTTTTAATGCTTAAAAATCTACAGTTCGTATTATATTTATCTATGTATATAGCACATAATGACCTACAACTTTTCAGATCCCACACCGTGTCGCCAATCGACGTAATTAGACTACATGCGTGCATTCAAAATCTATTTTCAAAAATAAGTTGACTATTAGTCACTCTACTTTCACTAATAAAATTAGATTTGTTTATTAAATAAAGCTATAACTCGTAATAGAATTGCACAAATGGCGCTTGTCACTAAATTTAAATTGACGTTTATGTGAACAACTACGTATACCGAATACCTATATCATGCCTATGTTATATGGCCTATTAATAATTTAATTTTAGTATAATAAGAATGTATTTTCTTATTTTGTTTTGGACTCTTTAATTAGTTTTATTTTGTTTATTATTTAGTTTTATGTCACTTAATTTAATTTTAAATTATTTCCATTAATTTATTTGTTTTCATTATTAATATAAATTAACAAAAACCATTTTTGTTAAAAAATAAAACGTCAAATAAAATGAATTAATTTATTTAAATATGATACGATTTTTTAAAAATCATAATTTTTTACATGAGTAAATATAGAACTAGGTTGCAATGAAAATAAAGACAACAATTTTTATGAATTTAATTCCAAATGTACTTCATAAACCGTATTTCAGGTTTTTTACTGAAAGATTTTTTTCATAGTATCATTGAGGCTTGCTGGGGCTTCGGCTAAATGCGAACCCAAGACTGCAGCCTAGACCTGGCAGTAGTTTAAAAAAAAAGTATTCTGTTTTCAATTAAAATAGTGGTCGAAGCAATTATTGAAAGATATTACAACATTGTATAGATTTGTATATGTTTTACATGCGTCTGTCTATACTTATTTATTTATAGTTTTAGTAGATTCAGTGCACTCTATTATTTACGTGAATCAAATGACGCAAATGCGTTTAATTAGACAAACATTAAGTTTCGGTTGATCCATTACTGACTAGCTATAATTCAACATTTAATTGAACATTAAACTGTGATTTATGTGGTTTTCATGTTTCATCTTTGATTTTCCAAGATTAATTAATAGATAGTTTTTGGTAGACACACGATGAAAACGATATACAATACAACGTTTTATTTATTCAATTCAGATATAGAAATAATCAAAGTAATCAAAATAATAATAATATAAAACTGAAGTGATCGAAAATTCTCCATGTGACTGCATACTTTTATATTTTTGTAAAAAGCTACAATGCTTTGGCTTTTTAAGGATCATATATTCAATAAAATTCAATAAAAACTAACTGAGATATCGCAGTTATAGGTAATGCCTGTTACAAGGTAAAATACGCACCGTACTGATTAATCAATTATGGCAAGTCCTGCAAGCCAGACAGATCTAAAACTCTCCTCTAACTCAATCGGATTTTCCCACCAAATTTCAAAATGAGGTAGTCAATGCTATTTTCAGAGAATTGCACCTGTTTAATACCCGTTTACTTTCGAAAGAGTTCTTTTAGATCGCACGTTCTAAAGCCGTTCTCTTTAACATCTAAAGAAAAGTTTACTAAACCTGGTCAGGTATTAAACAGTAAATATGTCAACAAGAATAACAAAAAACTCGTAATACTGTGCATTTTGTAAAAATAACCTTTTGTTATTGTTGTTGTTGTTGTTTCAGAAACAACAATAACGTTCCTGGTGAGCCTATAAAGCATATTCGAATATCATCATCAACCAGCGCCGTACATTTAGCTGTCGATCACATACAATGTGTTGACGCTGGCCGATACACTCTATACGCTCAATCGAAATCAGAATATCAAACAACTGTAAAAGAAAAGATAGAGCCGCGTGTAACCGATCAGTCAACAGGTATGGATCCACCTACGTTTGTTCGACGATTGAGTGACTTGTCTGTAAAAGTTGGAACTCGAACTCGCCTATTAGTTGAAATAAGAAGTGCAACAGATGTAACGGTATGACAAATTTATACATTAAACAACACAATTAGTTGCTAATTGTAACAACAAAAAAAAAACAGGTCACATGGTACAGAAACAATCATCTATTATGTGACAACGATCGAGTTCACGTTGTTAACGAAGGCAATTACTATTGCCTGGAAATTGCTCCGGTCACCTTTGACGATGGCGGTCAATGGATGTGCATGGCCACCAATTTAGAGGGTCGTAACTCGTGTATTGCTAATCTAAACGTACTCGTGCCAAAGGCATATAAACGACCGGAATTTGTCGAAGAACTTCGTGCCGTTCTTACCGAACAAGGAACGGTTTCTCTTGAGTGCAAAGTAGTCGGTGTACCAACACCGGTGCTACGTTGGTTTAAGGATTCAAAGGAAATAAAAGCCGGTGACGTTTTTGCGTTAACCGCAAATCCAGATGATCCAACATCACTGGGCACGTATACATGCGAAGCGGTCAATTGTATGGGAAAAGCATATTCGGGATCAAAAGTACATGTTATGGGCAGAGGAAGCCGAGAAGGTTCACTGAAACCAGCTGATAATTTCGAGAAAATTGCATCAGCATCACCGCCAATATTTACACAAGAATTGCAAAATGTTTCGATAAAAATTGGCGAAACACTTACGCTTGGATGCCAAGGTGAGAATGTGTGTAATTATTCGTGATACGGTTTACTTGGCAATTGGCCAGCATTTTTTTTTTCTCGGTTTACCTATCCAAATTACAATTTATAATAAGACAAAATAATATACTTAAAAGTTATATGTGTACACCGTATATCGTGTGAGGAAAATACACCGTTCGTTTGTCGTCATTTATTATGTAAAACGTCATTTATCGTCATAGAAAACGATGCGGTGTACATGCAATGTACGAATACTAAATAGTTTTCTTTTACAGTTGTTGTACCGCCATGGCCAAAGGTCGTTGCCTGGTACAATAAAGAAGGTCGAGTGGATAGCAATGACAAATACCGTATAATCGAAGATGGTCTGGGTTCATTTATGCTTGAGGTTAAACCGTCCGAGTTTTGCGATGATGGCGAATGGAAATGTGTGGCTACCAGCAATGAGGGTAGCGTTGGCATTTCAACGGCTACAGTAACGATGGAAATTCCAAAAAGTTATCGTAAACCTCGATTTTTGGAATGCCTCAAAGCAGTGCTGACCGAAGAGGGTCTAGTATCGTTTGAGTGTAAAGTCGTTGGTTTCCCAACGCCACGACTTAAATGGTTCAAGGATGGTCAAGAGCTGAAACCGGGTGATGTTTATCAGTTGACCGGAACCAATTCACTTGGTACCTATTGTTGTATAGCTGAGAACAATATGGGCAATGCGAGCAGTACGGCTGTGTTGACCATTGAAGACATACAAAATCAACTGAGCGAAGAGGAAAAGTATATGCTGAGCCAAAGAAATCAACCACCGAAATTCATAAAAGGTCTAAAGAGTCAAGAGGCCAAGATAAACGAAGAATTTACATTCTACGTAGAAGGTAACGTGAGAATTGTTTTAATTACTTTTTAACGGGGCCTTGACAATTGTTGTTCTATTGCGTATGTAGTTACTGCCAAACCAGAGCCAACACTGTCATGGTATCGTGATGAGCTGCCCATCGAGTCAAGCGATCGATATCGCATCGATAGAAAATCAAGTGCCGGTACTCTTGAAATTGGTTGCATTGAATTTGTCGATCAGGCCGAATGGAAATGCATAGCCATAAATGATTTTGGAAGTTGTGCAACTTCTTGTTTCTTAAAACTGTTGATACCACGTCATTATAAAAAGCCAAGATTTCTGGAGAGCCTTCAAGCCATTTTAACCGACGAAGGAGCCGTTAATCTAGAATGCAAAGTTATCGGTGTTCCACAACCAGTTCTTAAATGGTATAAGGATGGAGTCGAATTGAAACCGGGCGACATTCATCGCATCATATCCGGTCAAGATGGCACTTGTTGTTTGGGCACTTACACGTGTGAAGCGAAAAATTGCATGGGCATTGTGGCGAGTTCTGCGTCAGTGCTTGGTTTCGATGATGGGGCAGAAAAAGCAACGACGGCCAATCATGCTTTGCAACGCAAACTTTCGTTGTCGACCATCAACGAAGAACGTACGTCGCAAATGTACGACACGCCAGCCAGTGACATCACAATCGACGAAAAAGGTGACATATCGTTTTCATTTGATGGCAAAGAAGTTTCGGTGTCTCTATACGAAACACCGGATCTCACCGAAGAAGAGGCTCTGCAAATTGTCGAAATGTATGCCGATCAAATATCAGAAAACATTACCGAACAGAATATCGTAGAATTGCCACCGTTACGTTTCATGAAAGAAACACAACAATCAGGCAATTTGCTAATGGAAGCGGTTATCATTGATGTGTCACCAGACTATTTCATGCATGAAGAAGATCTACGAACAGATGCCGGCATGGATGACATATCACTGATGGAAGTCACACTGCATGGCCTAAGTGAAATTGAATCGGAGCACATTGACAAATCAGGTGGTCGTGGTCGTTTCAAGAAAACCGATTCCTTTCCAAGTGGTGAAGCCGATGAATACTTTAGTTTTTCACAGTCTCGATTGTCTCGGCCGGACTACATTGATGATGCTGACGAAGACACCGAAACGGATCTGCAAACATTTGCCAGTGCTAAAAGTTCCGAAAAACCGAAACAATTAAGTTTCGACAAAGACATTGCAATGCATCAGGAACAGGTGCAAGAGGCAATCAAAGAAACCGAAGCATTAATTGAGGCCGACGCAAAACTTTCGGTGAACGAAATTGAATCGAAAGTATCCGATTCAGAGTTGTCGAAATCCAAAGATGACGATGCTGTTTTGCGTGACATTTCTGGTGAAGAAGGCGATGGACTGTTTCTGAAACAAACTGCACAAAATCAATCGTCGGACGATCCGCAAAAAAATCTTCAACTCCTTGTGCCGTTAGCAAAACATTTGAGTGTTATACAGAGACATTTGGCTGTTGTCGAAGAAGAAGTTGTTATGCAGTCGGGCATGATGATGTCTCAGTCGTCGGCCGATGGAAGTTTGAAAATTTTGAAAAATATCTCCGAGCCACTGCATGCTATACAACGAAAATTGAATGTTTACTCGGGTCATACGTCGCTTGAAAGTCTATTTTCAACGGTAACCGGTCACATGAAAGATTTACAACAAGCGTTGGCCATTATCGAGAAATGTGTATCAATGGACGAAGTAGGCCACACAATGGTACAACGAACAAGTGTTTGCGTTGTCGATAGTACCGGACAACAGATAGTCAACGCTCTGGATATCATTCGAAATGTTAGCATCGAATTCAAGCAGGATAAACTGCGCGATGAAATCGATTTGATTGTTAACGATATGCAAACTGGCATCCGAATTACGGAGGACACAATTAAATCGCAAGCTTTGATGCAGGAAGCGTTGGCAATTGAGGCGGCTCAACATTTTAGTGACACAATAGTGAAAATGCAAAAGGAAGATGTGCCACAATTTGATGTTGTGTCGCAAGCAACATTGCCACCCGAGGCAAATGTGTTGAAAGAAATTTGTCGATCGGTGATACGGATTCAATCGTCCCTGGAACGGATTGAGGACTCAAACGAGTTGTCGTACACGGAAATTCTTGAGCAACTTCTTAAGCCGATCGAACACTTGAACAGTGAAATCGAAAACATTGAAGAACGATTAGATCGACAAACGGGCAATAACATCATTGAGGAGAAAATTTGCATCGCAATTTTGGACGCAATTCGTCCACCAATGTATGAACTACAAAAGAGTCTTTTATCATTATCCCAGCAACGACCTGCGACATCGGAAATGGGTCGAATTCAGGTTTTAGAGTCAGTTATGCCACCGTTGCAGGAAATTCAAAATGGATTAGCCCGAATTGGTCAAGACGTTGAGCAGGGTGCACTAGATCGCGGCTCACCAGTGGAAAACATCGACTCGAATCGTTTGTTGAAATCAATCGCTCAGAGTGTGCTGTACTTGGACAGTAACATTGAAACGTTACCTCCTGTAAAAGCGGCCAAAGAATTAAAAACGAAAATGAAAGCGATGAAAATGGATTTGTCGCATCTCATCGAGACAGTCACACTGGCTCCGGGTGGACTAAATCATATTTCTATTGAGATTTTAGAAACTCTTCGCAAGCCGATCGATGATCTAAACTATTGTCTTCGTCAAAATGAACAACGTTCGGCGTCGAAATGCCTAGGTGATTTAATTGGTCCCGTCACTGAGCTACGACAAAGAACGCGTCAATGTCAAGACATTATTTTACTGGCCACACCGCAGCCATCTACTCAGACAGTAGTTAAAATTCTGACAGCCATTAATCAGCATTTGACCGAAATTGAGAGAGAGTTGATTTCGTGTGAACCAGATCTACAGACGGACAAGGCACAAGTCAATGAAGCAATTGGTGTACTTAACGAATTGCAGCACTGCATCGAATCTTTGCCAGAATCCGAATGTTTAGAGAATTTGGCAAGTGTCAAGGAAACGGCTGGTATTGAGTCAATGCGGCAATTAATTAGTCCATTACATGCCATCAAGGAACATCTTATTCAAACCGTACAAGTTCAATCGTTTGAAAATCTAGAATCTGACAGAGCTAACGATCTCAATGAGCTTATGCAATTCGCGCAGCCAATACAGGAAATTATTGATACACTCAAAATTGTTACGCAATGCGGAACAGTCGACCAGGTTGAGTCATTGTCGTCATTCGGCATACAGCCAAGTACTTTTGCCAAACCCATACAAGATTTAACCAATTGCTTGGCGCTGATAAAACAAGAAGAAATGCTGTTGGAAACATCGAAGCCGTTCGATGCCCAACAAATCATATCAAAAGCAACAGCCTCATTCGTGCAGCTACAAGCATGTTTGGAAAATGTTCTCCAACAAATTATTGAGCCATCGGCCGATGATCTGTCTACGTTTGACAATATATCGGCCATGAAAACGTTAGCCGATGACATAACGGAAGACGAAAACATTTTACTAGACGCTGTTCTACCAAAATCGACGGATATTTTGAAAGAACCGAAAGACTTTGTGGACGACATCAAAAAGTGTGTCGGCAACATTACCGAACATTGTACCGTTTTAGAGCAGCTTGAGTCGCTATCGTCAGATGACAATTTATCACAGCTAAAAACTTTAGTTCAACCAATACGTGAACTCCAGAAATGCATAATGGTTCAAGAACAAATTTGTGTCCATCAAGCACACGATCTAAGTTCGCAAGATCAGTTTTCACTGCTCAAGGAAATTGCACGGCCATGCATTGATTTACGAAAGCATATCGCATCGATTGAAATGCAAACCAAACTGGATATCGTCAAGACGCTTTCGACACGTGAAGATTTGAGAGAATCGGCTCAATGCATCATCGAACTTCTGCAAAGCTTACAACAATTTCACATTGAGGACTTGGATAACATCTCGAATTTTACCGACGATGACATTTCTCTGTTACAAACTTGGGCCCATGAATCCTTGGCTCAATACTCGATTCATGACAAACCGAATGTCATCGAACCCGAACTTATACTGCAAATTAAAAATCTTAAGAATTGTCTAGAGTCTCGGCAATTGAGTGACAGTGAACTAGTCAAAACACTGACGGAATCTTTGGACGCAGTGGAAAATCAGCAACGAATTGACGTTGAGCAAATTGTAAGAGCTGTAGCGGAAAATGTGGAAAAATTTTCGCAAAATATTCCTTTGCTGACAAAAGCCGACGATTCGCTACTCGAAGAGCACTTAGCGAATACAAAGACAGCTTTATCGAAAATTTCACCAAACACTGTAGTTTCGGTTATGCTACGGGCTGTTAATTCAACGTTGACCAATGCTTTGGACGAAACTGCCCCACTACGTCAACCTCAGATAAAAATGTTACAAGAATCTTTGGACGAATTGAAACATGGTTTGGCCCATTTAAGTCAAAACAATCGTATTGAGCAATTTGTGTCCAGGAACACACCGGAAATTCAACTTTTAATGTCATCACTGCAAACGGTCGACTCACAGTTTTACTTTCTTCAAAACGATTTGAAGAATAAGTCGAATGCAGCCGAACTTCTCGATGTGGTAAATGAGCTTAAATTGAAATTGATTGATGTTCAGAATGTGGTTCAAGAAGCCGATCGGATTGAGGTCATTGATGTTGCTAAGCATATTCAGTCGTCGGTAGGAACATTAATTCGACTATATGGCATTGTTGCTGAGCTAGGTGACACGGAGTTCCGGGAAGTTATTGAACCGGTAACAATTGTCGAGCCAGTTTCAGCGGAGCAAGAAAAGATATTGGAGTGTGTGAGTGATGTCGTGAAAACAGTCGAAGCTAAGATTGACGAAAATATCGCCAGTCAAAAACTGGACGAAATTGTCGATATTCCTGAGTTACCACAAGAAAGTATTACAAAATCTAAATTACCGGCAGAAAGAATAACCAAATCAGAATCACTGCAAATAATTAATGTTGACACATCGGAAATTACCGCAGAGCTTTCAAACATAGAACAGAAACCACTTGAAACATCAATTCCGGAAATCAGTGTGTCCACCGCTGCTAACGAGAGTGAAGATAAACCTGCGATCGAAGCTGAAATCGCTGCAATAATACGTAAATCCGAAGAACGCGAATTGTCACCCGAAGAAAAAGATAAACTAACAACGCTGTTGGGAAAAATCGATGTGCTCGGCAATAAGATTCACGACACAATAATTGATGCACCAATTATCAACGAAACCACTGCGTATATCATCAATAAAATGAAAGAACAAGAACTAGCCGAAGAGCTATTGCGCAAGTCAG
>JANTEX010280472.1:0-11490 GCA_024741295.1 Macrocera vittata | reverse complement strand
TGTCGCACAGACTTGGTGGTAAAGTTTCCAGGCGAAAAAGCGTGCTGTGCCTGACGAGTCCAAGCTTTACCACCAAACGACGAAACAAGTTAAAACGATGCAATAAGATTGTAATTCGAGTACAAGACTTTGTGGCATCAAGATCCAGACTCGCTACCTCAACCAACCATGGCATACGGGCGAACCAACAGTAAAGGATGGTTCAGTTGTATGGTGTACAGTCACATAATTTGAACTGCCATCCATGCGATTGAGATATATCTATGTATACCCTCAGACAGACAGGCTCTAAAGTGCTTAAAGCACTGACTTTCGCAAAGGTGACATTCTTATTTGTTTTGAAATTATCAGGCCATTAAGGGAAATAAAAGAACCGACAAGTTGACTAGGCAAGGATCCTCTTCTGACTTTACGGGATCCGAAATATTCTGTGGTTTAAGTAGGACAGAGGCGAAAAAATACCTAAAAGAATGGACTGAAGGAAAAACCAGAGAATCTAGTCTCAAACATTCATCGCAGGTAATGAAAATCCTTTGACCTGAATGGACCAACAAATATTTGAAGCTAAATAGGCCGAAGCTAACGGCTATCACAGAGAGAATAATTGGATATGGACCAGTCAGAAAACAACTTTACAACATGAACTTGGTCAACACCTCGTGTTGCAGATTTTGTGAACTAGAGAAGATGACTTTGGAGTATTTAATATGTAAGTCATGTACTTCTTTAAACTACAGAAAATCTGTAAATTCACGTAGGCAGTATTGCTCAGAATCGGCAAAATACAGAGGAAGACACGCTTCAAAATGATCCAAATGGTACTAAGCGATGTTGGAGGTAACTGAACTTAATATTGTCAGGAATCAGATTGTGCCATTTTTATCTTGCATACATACGTATTTGGCATTATCTCTGGCTGGCCTTGGATTAGTTGTGAGTGCACAAACAAGAAACAAAATTGTGCCGAGTTAGTGATATACAAGAAACTGTCTTCACAGAACTTACTTGATTTCATCGTCAGAAATTTAGAAAGGTTCGATTAATCGATTGAAAATTGGATGGTCGTTCAAAAAGCCTCATTAGCCTGCATGCCACCATGCAGACGACGATAAACAAGCATTGCAAACAGGTACTTGAGTGTGCTTTAAATCATTTTTTGAGACATTTTCCCAGACACTACTATAAATGAACGTTTATGAAACATATTCCTCATTTTATTATCTGGTAGAGGATGATGAATAAAACCATTAATGTTAACATACACTAATTGTTGGAAATATGCAATCATATTATCATACGTTTTTGTAACATGAAAATTATATTATTATACTTCTAGTAGTCTTTATATAAAGACGTTACAAATTATTAAAATAAAATATTCGTTTTAATATAAAATACGTTTTTATAAAACCAATAGGTTATGGGCCCAGATAACGTATCTTCTGGTAAAAATCTATTGGGCAAATAAACTATCAATTAAATAGTAATTGCTTTACCTTCGCGGGGTCGACCCGGGTAACAATTATTTCGGGTTTGATAGTATAAAGAAAACGATTGGAAATTGAAGAAAGAAAAAAAAATGGAATCGAACAATATAAAAATTAACAAACTAACGAATGGTAACTGGTCAACTTGGAAATATAAAATAGAGCTCCTTCTTTTAAAAGATGGTCTGCAAGATGTTGTGACTAGAATAAGAAATAACGGTGAAGATGAAGCTATCTGGAAGAAAAAAGACGGTCAAGCAAAAGCGATAATTGGTTTATCAATCGAGGATTCTCAATTAATACATGTACGAAAATTGAATACGGCTAAAGAATATTGGGACGCTCTTAAACAATATCACGAACAGTGCACCGTTACAAGTAAAGTATTCATTTTGAAGAAATTATGCCGATCATTTATGCAAGAAAACGGTAATATGGAAGAACATATATCGACCATGCTTGATTTGGTAGATCAATATCATATTCAAGAGGCAAATGCATTACCGGACAGTTTGGTGGTTGCTCTATTGTTAAGCAGCTTACCAGAAAGCTATAGTACACTAATAACGGCATTAGAGTCAAGACCTGTCGATGAGTTAACTATAAATTTAGTTAAAAATAAATTGATACACGAATATCGAAGAAGACACGAATTTCGACAGGAAAATGTGAATGAAGTTGCTTTGAAAACTGGCACAAAAGCAGAATCGCGAACTGACTACAAATCAGGCTCAACATTAAAATGTTTCCATTGCAATAAAATGGGACATTTAAAACGCGATTGCTATTTTTTGAAAAATAAGAAGAATGGCAACGAGAGAAAACATCAGGCAAACAAAACTACCGAAGAACCAAATGAAAATGCAAGCTCACACAAAGATTATTGTTTCAAAGTCGCTGAAACTGAAAGTAACACGGATTGGTATGTTGATTCTGCTGCTACTTGCCACATGACAAATAATGTGAATTTTTTTACACAACTAAATCGACAATCAAACGGAAAAATTTATCTGGCTGATGGCCGTTCGATACATGCAAGTGGAATCGGTGAAGGAACTCTCCAATGTTACCGTGAAAATACAATTCCAGCAATTGTTATGATTAAAAATGTGTTATATGTACCCGAGCTGGATGGTAGTTTACTATCAGTTAAGAAATTAACAGATATTGGATACACAATTAAATTTGAAGACAAAGAATGTTTCATTTTGAGAAATTCAGAACCAGTGGCACAAGCAAGCAATGAAGGTCATCTATATAAGCTGAATATTGTTCATAAAGCCAACAAAGTTAAAAATGAAACGGGATGTATCCACATATGGCATCAACGGATGGGTCATCGAGATGTAGAAGCAATTCGACAATTAGTGAAAAACAATTTAGCTGATGGAATTGAAATTGCCGAATGCGGTGTCAAATGTGTGTGCGAATGCTGCGTAAGAGGAAAGATGGCAAGAACGCCATTTCCGAAACAATCTTTTACAAGATCGAATGCCGCATTGGATTTGATACATAGTGATTTGTGTGGACCAATGTCTGTATCGACACCAACTGGAAATCGTTACATTTTGACATTTATAGACGATTACAGTCGATACTCAACGGTTTATTTCCTCAAAGAAAAAGGAGAAGTATTTGAAAAATTCAAACAATTCGTTGCTGAAATGGAAAATCAATTCGGCCGAAAAATAAAAGCTATTCGTTCCGACAACGGCGGAGAATATACAAGTAACGCGTTTGGAAACTTTTTGAATGAAATGGGTATTCGACACCAAACAACGGCTCCTTATTCACCGCAACAGAATGGCATCGCTGAAAGAAAGAATCGAAGTTTGGTGGAAATGTCGAAATGTATGCTGCTGGATGCAAATATGCCAAATAAATATTGGGCTGAAGCAATGAATACGGCAAACTATTTATACAACAGATTGCCGACCAAAGCTTGCGATAAAACGCCATTTGAATTGTGGTATGGGCAAAAGCCAGATGTAAGCCAGCTAAGAGTATTTGGATCAAAGGTGTATTCAAAATTACCAGATGAGAAAAGAAAGAAATTCGACGATAAAGCAAATGAATATAAATTTGTTGGATACATGGAAAATTCAAAAGCGTATCGTTTGCTGGATATAAAAACGAACAAAACAATATTTTCTCGAGATGTAAAATTTATTGAAACGGTGCCGAATTGTCAGAAAAATCGAGCATCAGAAGAAAATCAAGAAAACAATTATGAAAACTCCGGGAAAAGAAAATACGATTCTGTCGGAATAAATTTAAAGTGTGCCGAGAAAGAAATCACTGAAGATGTCAATAATGCTGAAGATGTTGTCGAAAACGAAGAAGAACAGGAACAAAGAATTGAAGAAGTATCAAGATATCCGAAACGAATCCGAAATCCAACCAAAAGATTTGTCGAAAACGAAGAAGAACAGGAACAAAGAAATGAAGATGTATCAAGATATCCGAAACGAATCCGAAATCCAACCAAAAGATATGCATGCAAAACAACATATCTAGAACCAACTAGTGCGAAAGAAGCGTTGGAAAGTGCCGATCGAGAACATTGGCTGCAAGCAATGCGAGAAGAACTTGACTCGTTGAAGAAAAACAAAACTTGGGAACTACAACATTTACCGGAAACGAAGAAGGCAATCGGATCGAAATGGATCTTTAAAGCTAAAACGGATTCAACCGGCAACATTGTTCGATATAAAGCAAGACTGGTTGCACAAGGTTTTGCGCAAAAATATGGCATAGACTATGACGAAGTTTTTGCACCTGTTATCAAACAAACGACTCTCCGTACTCTGTTGACTATTGCTGGTGCGAAAAGAATGAGTGTCAAGCACATAGATATCAAAACTGCATATCTGAACGGAGATCTACTAGAAGAAATTTATATGAAACAACCAACTGGATTCATACATGCGCAAGAAAGAAATTTAGTATGCCGTCTACGGAAAAGTATTTATGGACTGAAACAATCAGCTCGCGCTTGGAACACAAAATTAAATGATGTTTTATTGCGAAATGGTTTCATTAGAGGTACTGCTGATCAATGCCTATATACAAAAATGATAAATTCGAATCATGTGTATATTTTGGTATACGTAGACGACATTTTGGTAGTATCTGAAAACGAACTCGAAATTCAAAATTGTGAAGAAATGTTAAGCAACGAATTTGAAATATCAAAACTTGGAAATGTGAAAAACTATTTGGGTTTACAAATTGATCGTAATGAAGATGGTATTTTCGAAATTCATCAGACCAAATATATTGAGAAAGTCATTAAAACATTTTTGACTGAAGATGCGAAACCCTCAAAAATACCATTAGACCCAGGGTATTATAAGCTAGCCGGAAATAGTAAACCACTATCGAATAATGAAGAATATCGACAAGCAATTGGCTCCCTACTGTATATTGCTGTTAACACAAGACCAGACATTGCTGCAAGCGTGTCAATTTTAAGTCGCAAAGTCAGTTGTCCAACGGAACTTGACTGGTTGGAAGTTAAACGTGTGCTGCGGTATTTAATTGGTACCAAATCATATAAATTGACACTTGGAAAATATGATACCACAAATTGTTCGAACCGGCTTATTGGATATACTGATGCAGATTGGGCAGAAGATCACACCGATAGAAAATCAAATACCGGCTATATATTTCAACTGTATGGCAGTACTATTGATTGGGCAAGTAGAAAACAAACTTGTGTTACGTTGTCATCTACTGAGGCCGAATATGTTTCTTTATCGGAAGCCTGCCAAGAAGTCAAGTGGATTCACTCGTTATTACAAGACTTCAACATGCTAAGTCAACAATCAACTTTAATCTATGAGGACAACCAAAGTTGTCTTAAATTACTTGATACCGAAAAAATAAATCCTCGAACGAAACATATAGATGTCAAGTATCATTTTACACGTGGACTACATAAATCTGGCGAAATTGAATTTATGTATTGTCCTACTGAACATATGGTCGCTGACGTTTTAACTAAACCATTATCAGCCGTGAAAATGAAAAAGATGTCACAAGAACTTGGCCTTACTCAAAATTCATATTAAGAAGGGGTGTTATACGTTTTTATAAAACCAATAGTTATCATGTGTTAAGCTTTCATCTTGCGTGAAGCCATATTTGCGGATAATTTAGATTATAAATGTATTGTCGTGCGATTTCATTTAAGAAGGAGTACAGACCGAGTGACCTTCTGATCTTTATCGAATGTTGTTTAGTGTCGGCGCCGTAGCAACTTTCCTTATGAAACAGATATACAACAACATTATGACAATCTTATCGATTTTTGTGAGAAATTATCAAAAATTGCCGGGCCGAATGCACTGGTAATCGATGGAAACTTCAACAGTGGCCGATGAATATCGTGTCATTAAATTGTAGTACATAAATGTGGATTTGTAGTACCTAAATGTTGATTTTGACTTGTCCAAATTGTTGTAATTTATCATTTTAACAGCTAAAATTTTCAAATAAACACGATGTCTCTCTTTTTCTTTCAGGACAAGCGCAAGACGACTGCAATTGCACCTCAAACCCGTCCGAACCAACCACGAACATCGTCGACCACACCATTGTACTCGCAACGAAAATATGTACTATGCACATTAGACCATCCGACGATGATACCAGCGAACCAAAAACTGTCGATCGCGAACCATCACTAAACCAACGAAACAGCAATAACCGACAACATTCAAACACGAACTCAACGATCGACGACACAACAACGTTTACCATAAATTCAAATCGAAACTGTGATATTCAATTAGGTACCATTAACCCCAAAGTGCAAATAATTAATACTGACGATGAAAAAACCGAAGTGTTGCTTAATATAAATTCGGTTAATGGTCCTAGTGCTAGTGTACCATACAGCCGTATTGCTACGTCAAAGAATTGTGTAAATACTAACGGTGCTTTGTTGAATAAAAACTGTGATACAAACAATAGTGCAAGTCTACCGAAACCAATATTAACGACCAACGGTAGCAATACGACGACGTCCGTATCCCGACAGATTAGTAAAAAATCCGTTTCGTTCGATACAGACGATGAAAAAATTCAGAAATTCATTAGCGGTGAAGTGATTGTCGACCAGCAAAATCCGTTTAAGCAATCCGGGTCGAGTCGTTCGAGACGTACGCCTAAAATCGTTGATTTATCGCCGGAAGAATTTGTCACCACCGAAGATGTGTTGCGTGAATCGAAATTTGTGAAAACCTATGTAAAGAATCCTGATAAATATTTTTATTTTGATCCGGGACTGATTGAAAAGTTGGCCAAAGAAGAAGCCGATGAGTTGGCCAAAACAACAACAGCGGCGACAGCTCGTAAACGACAAATCCCCGTGAAAATTGCACGTGTGTCAAAGTATACGCATGAACGTTTAAAAGAATTAAAATTGCGATACTATCAACAGCCGACAACGGCATTAGTGAGCAAAAAAGAAACGAAAGTAAACGTTGATCGGTCACGGTATCCAGATTTGTCTCAGATTCGCGTTAAGGTTGGTACCGATTTGGAAGAGTCGTTGTTCAATCCGCAAGAGGTGACACTGAATGCACAAAAGTTTGACGCTCGCATTCGCAATACATCGTTTGGATCGCAAGACGATTTCGATGAAATTGCCGATCTGACGAGCACCTCACTGGAGTCGGTCATTGAGAATCCGAAAAGTAATGGCCATCGAGCAGACGACGAGCTGGACAGGAGCATAGACAAAAGAGAAGTGCCAAAGAAAACGTTTACGAACACGGTAAACAGCAAAGAGTTCCAAGAATTCTTACGAAAAAAAGGGCTTACACTGGTGCCTGAGCAAAAGTCTTTTCCGGCCGCCGATCAAACGAAGCCGGCCAATCGCAGTGTACGATTTGATTCGTATAAACCGAGCGAAATGGAAGAGAAAAAGGTGAAGAAACCGTCGGTTTTACAGCGACTATTTCCGAGCCGAATGTTTTTGTCAAAACGGCGAACTAATCCACAGGGTGCCATACCGGAACCGAAAGCACTGTACTCAACGTCTGAGGAGGAAATCAGTCGTCCGAGTGAGGTGAGACGCGTGGTGCTGGAACGAAAGAGTTTTCATGGTGGTGGCAGTGGTGGACTGGCCGCGGCTCTTGGTTACAATCAGCAACAACGATATCCGACGAACGATTGTATAGACGATGGGACCAGTTCTATATCGAGTGCGTTAACAAATGCCGAGGAATATATTGACTTGCATCGAGTGGCTACGAATCGAAATAATGGTGATAACAAGGAAAACTATGTCGATATGAAAGTTGAAGGCGAGTCAAAGGCATGCACTAATTCGATAATTCCGAAACCGGCAGTTCGACTTAAGTATGTAGATGGACGACCCACCACGAATAACCTTCCGAAAGAGATAAACGAAGTGCCCAATAGAGGCTTGGTGAAACCGATTACCCGCCTTCGATCACCAAGTGGACGAAATCCGGTGCCAATTCCCTGCGATAGAAGTCCTGCAAATAAATTCAATGCCAGCTCATCGATTCCAACTGCTGTAGCTCGGCCAAAACAATATCAGCCCATTTCGTTTGAGCAAAAACCATCTGAACTAAAGGATGTGATTGTGGTGAAACCGAGAGTGCATCGTCCGTCTATTCCGATTAGCAATTCAAAGTTATTGGCCATGAAAAGTCATCTGCCCGATGGAGTGGATACACCTGATAATTGTAAACCGGTCCTTGTTCCTGTGCCTGTTCGAAGAAGCGTTGAACGTCAATCGTTAAACTACCGAAAACCAATCGATGAAACCGCCACCAAGTATGGAAATATAAATCGAACTGCATCGTTATCGAAAACGGAAAGTGCAAAGAAACGAACACCCGTTAAATTGCCTGCTGATCGTGTGCGTCCCGTTAATACCAACGGGATGTTAGTGGCACAAGTTAAAATTCTCGAATCAAAGACAGATTCATCGCAAAAACAGCAGCAACATTTACTATCTATCTCAAGAACGCCAGATACATCACAAGTGTCGCGAGACGGTCCAATAGGCACCTCAACGCCAATAGCCGAGAGTACGCCCAATACGCCCTCGATACCAAAAGGCGGTGACTTTTACTTTCATAAATTGCCGAACAAAAATGTGATCACTCCAAAGAATGTGACTCCGTCAACGGCAATTAAAGAGGCCACCAATCAACTGCCGGTCAATAAACTTGAACTTGATACCTATTCGTGGGCAAAACTGCGAGAGCTCAAAGAGCATACCGATCGTCAACTGTATACGAAACCACTTAGCATTCAAACCGGTGCCAATCAACAACAAAGTGTTTCGTCGCCAATTTATGGACGACCAATGGACCAGCAAAAGGAAAACATTTACGAGCGTCTTCCGTCAGGTGGTAGTAGTAGTGGTGGTAATCGTATATTGATGCCAATCTCTGAATTGTATGCTCAACCGATTCGGCAGACGAACAACGAAGCACAGCAAAATCGTTTTAATTTTCAACGGAAATACCAGGATAACCAACAGCAACCTGGCAGTCTTGACGGTGATCAAAGATTTATGCAACAACAACAACAACAACCGCCATCTTTTGTCCGAAATTCAATTCAACGAAACACCATAAGCGGTGGTGTTACCTCTCAGGTTACCAGAGATTTTCGCCCCATTAAAATGCCAACCCAACATCAATCTTATCCAGTAGTTCCGGAAAACCTAACATCAAACGGACCGAAATCGTTACCGCAACCGATTCGGTGTCAAAGTGTACTTGATGACATGATCACCGGCAGTGATGGCTATGGCATGGTAAACAATCGAGCATCGCCCACAGTGTCGGTGGTGATGCGTCGTAAACAGCCGACAACTATGTCGCGCGAAGAAATCATGCGTCGCGTTACCGAATTCTGTCGAAAATCAATGAATAAAACGCCAACGAAAATGCTTCATGGCTTGCCGGAAGACAATCAAAGTCACCACAGAATGGTGGCTAATCCATCAAAAATTTCCTCTGCCGAAGTGTCACCAAACTCGTATGCTTCACTTGAATCACGTGGCACTAAAAGTATTTCGTCGAATGTTAGCAGTGTGAAAGTAGCACCACAAGTGCCACAACGTGTGCATAGTCTTCAACCGGTTAATGCAACAGTTCAGTATCAACAGGCCTCGGCTCAATCACCGATTTATGCGCCAATTTATCGTCAGCCGAATAGTGCTCGATCAAGTGCATCCGATGTGTTCTTTGATAGTCCACCGCATCGAAGAACCGGTAGCATATCCATTGCGACGGCTCAGCATGCGGGTGCGGCCGCAATGCGTCAGCCAACATTTAGCGACACTGATTCAGTGTTCATTGATTCGCCGCCAATTGTCCAGCAACAGATGTACGCGACAATAAATCATGGCGATATTCGTGCAACATCACAGCAACGAATACCGCCCGAAGGAATGTACGGTAGTCGGCAAAGTGTCGATCATTACGGTCGAATTCATCCGAGAGATAGTCAATATGGCTATGTGCAATTGAAACCGAATCCCAAACCGGTTAGCCAAATATACTATCCAGTGAATGCGGGCAGCGTTCATGGTAGTCGACAAAATATTCTTGCCGGTCAATTGCATCATGCCGACGGGCGGGTAACGCCGTTAATTTTGCATGCGATGCCGGCCGTGCGGCAACATGTAAACGCATCACCGGTACCGATGCAAACGCCGAGAAATGTTCAGTATGCTGTGATGCCTAACGCGATGGCAAGTAATCGTGACACCTTCTATGTGAATAATGATGGTGAAAAATTGTATCGACGAATTGTTCCTATGAGTGGGGGTGGTGGTGGCGGCGGCGGCGGCGGCGGCGCTGTACCATTGAAGCTACCACCGCAACCACGTGTTCGTCACAGTTTGGTGAGAAGCGGCAATCACATTGTGCCGTACGAAAGTTGTGAGAGTACATCCGAAGCTGAAGAAGTTCAACGGATCCTGCAAAGTAGACCCAATGGTAAGTACACGAGCTAGTTTTCTATATACGATTATTGATTTGCAACTAGGTTAAAGCATATCAACCAAAATAATTTTTTTTTTTATTTTTTAAATGACACTGACTCAATTAGATATGCAAAGTAGTCTAATGACAATTTGCATAAAACAAAAAGCGAAATAAGATTAGCCAAGTACATACAAAAAAGAATAAATAAAAAGCCATTTTGTAATTACGTACTAAACCGTTTAATTTATATAAAATGGTTCAAGAGTGTATTAAGTGGCTAAGAGTTACCGGATTTTTCATCGCAATACATACATAAAACGTTACATAAAGCAACAAGTAAATTTAGCGGAAGCTCTGTCTTAGTTGGTATTGGATCTTTAGTCTCGTATATGAATTTTTAACTGAGTTATGAATGATGAATTGTACTTATGATAGCTTAAGTTAATATTTGTATGCCATTATCTGTTGTTGAATTAAATTCGCATGACATCACAGTTTATTTTCAAAGTAAATATATACCTACTTAATACCAGAACATAACTAACTGGAGAACTACACATACTTATATTGTTCTTACAATATAATTTAATATTTTCACATGCTAAGAAATGGATACATTGCAAACGATGACTACACGCGTGTAATTCAATATTTTCCTTAAGCCTCAAAAGAGTCAAGTCGCATAGGTATATAGCCAGTTTCTCTCTGTGTTGTAACACATATGTCTTATGTACATTTAGTTCAGGTGACCCATATAGACATGAACCACATATACCACTTTAAAAAGTTCAAATGGTTATTATACGGTAAACTATGTTCATAGCATTGATAAGGCTTCAATTGATTATTTACTGTATAGTTAATTGATGCCATTTAAAATTTGGCTCGAGCTTTGTTGCTCTTGTGAATTATATCCTTTACCGATGTATAATCATTTGGAATTTTAAGTTAAATAAACAAAAAATGACGGAATGATGGGTAAGGTGAAACGTACACCTCCACCATCGATCGACGTG
>JANTEX010280250.1:0-11495 GCA_024741295.1 Macrocera vittata | reverse complement strand
TGTAACGCCATATATGTACATAGTTGTATACCATATATGGGTCACATACATATCACTAGTATATGTGTAATTGAGTACCTTAACCAAACAGATCGCATTTGTATTTAAAATCGCTTTAATAATGTTCCGCTTTCCGAACCATAACCTTTATCAATTCATTTACTTACGAATAAATAAATTGAAACATGCGCCGTCGTATAATTAAAAATGCTTTGCGACGAAGTAGAAAGCTTACTTTCGTGAATTATAAACACGCCCAACTGTACCAATACACTTATCCAGGGATGACAACAATCATCAACAATTGCCACACACAATGCCGATATTTTACTATAACATCAAGATCAAGGTCAATGGCAAATGGTTTAGTACGGGCGGTTGGTTCAAGTGCAGGGGAAATTGAAATGCGCCAACGTTGCAGCCAAAACGTTCCGACCCACAATTTATGGCATCGAAAGCTCCGCATGGATCCAAAGGTCGATCGATTGCCGCCGGTTGATGGGAACGAAAACGAAGGTGGCTTGATTCTTACGCGACGACCGGCAAGGCACAAGCAGTGTTTTGGTTAAAAATTGTTTCAATAAATAAAATCGTTTTTCCCACATCCATTTATAAAAAGACTATATCCTAAATTAAAATTAAAAAGTGATTGATTAAAAAGTAAATTTGTTTTAAATTTCAAAAAGAATCTGGCATTTCATTTGGCGATCCTGCCAGTATTTTTTTTCTTAATTTTTTTTGTAACATAAAAAAAAAATTAATTAATTAGCTATTTTTTGGTGCAAAATTCAATTTTTCTTAATTTTTTTTCTGCTTCATCAAGTTTTTTTTTAAATATTTTTTCCTTTTACCATAAGTGGTAATTTTCATTTTCTTCACGTGGCGTATATTTTCTCTATTGTTTTTAACAATACCTGATTCATTTGTAAGTACCTATCGTTACAATTTACGTATAAGGTTGATGTGTATGCTCGATATATATGCAAAAACAAAAAATATATATAAAAAAAAAATTATAAAAATAAAGAGTGTTGTGACTGATTCATGGTGATTTGATTTTTTTTAAATCGTAAAAATAATTACGAGAAAAAGCATATAATTGGCTTAGTATACAATATTCTATTGGTTGACAAAAGATGTGTTTTTGTTTATTCTACAGCAATGTATTTGATATGATTTCTGACACGTAAGCAAGGTTTGATCAGAAAATTGTGCACATTATTCCTATTAATTTATGGTTTGATTCTTCGAGAAAATTACAATTTGGATACAATCACACATAAATATGTATGTCTTTAAATTCCGAATATTAAAAAAAAAAAATAATATATAAATATAAAATATACATATATATATAAATATATAGTGTACGTTTAAAATTTTTCATTCTATATTAAATCACTACATATTCTGTTAATAGCATGTTGAACGCAATCGCATATTTAGGCATCATAGAATAGCAAAATAAAATAAAAGGAGAAACGAAAAACAAATATATTAAAATCAATTTTATTCTACGCGCTATATAGTACCTATATATAACATATATATAGGTAAAAGTACTTTTGAAATTAAAATATTCATATTATCGTCAAATATATATAACATCATCAGATATACACCGATTACAATTGGGTATTATAATATTTTATGGTTTTTGCATTTGCTTTTGCATATGATATCGAAGACTTTGATAGAGACCATATCTAGTCGATTGCGAGTGATTTTATGATGGCTAAATTAGTGACTTGATTGAAAATAAATTCACGTTTATTTTTGATCTATTAGTTACAGTATCGAAGTGTTAAATTATTTTTTTTTCTCGAAAGAAAATCGTTCAGTTCACCTTGCAATATTTTCTCTTATGTTGCATGCTCTTAATAGTATATATACATAGTTGTATGGAAGAAATATTTGAATTGTTTCATTTGTTGTTGAATGTGATCGGAAAAAAAATATTGTGCAATATTTATTAGAATAACTTGACTAAACAAATTTAGACTTTTTTTTACGCAATTAATAAATAATTGTACAAATTCCGTAGTCAGTTTTCTTTTCTGAATTTCATTTATGCTGTTACCACACATTCTATACGGCTCAAATCATGGCAACTGCTCAATTAGATTTGGAACTTCTTCAGGAACAAGTAGAATTTCTCTCTAGTGAAATGGTCATTTATGAGTTAAAGGGCAGGAAAGAAATACCGTTGACAACATATAGACGCCGCCAAACACAATTAGCGAAAATCCTTTTCAGTGAACAGACAGATTCAACACCATCCACATTTGAACCTCCATTAAGTCTGCCACACGATATATCCGAATGCCATAATATTTTTCTAAAAATTAAAAAGGAATGTGATGAGATCTCACCCACGCCAGATTTCATAGATTCATGGCTAGTAAGAATAGCATTTACTTTGGCTAGACTGAAGCGATTTGAGCATAAAATTGCTAGAATTTCGACAGAAACAGTTACCATCAGCAACGATACCGAAGAGGCTGGGGCCACCGGCATTACAATGTTAGACAATAGTGAGAAGGGAAAATTAAGAAAATCTTATAAAGAGGCTGTAGAAGAAGGGAATAAAATCTACAATATCATTTCCAATCTATCTGTAACCAAACTAAGTAAAAATAAAATTCAAAAGGCAAAAACTGTTAAATCGAAAGAGAAATCAAACGACTTAATCAAGAAATCAAATCCCTTTGACATGTCAGGTCAATTTATTAACACGTTGAACCAGCTCCAGTTTGATTCATTGACTGGTCTAAATGTTTCAAATATTCGCCCTAGTCGGACGCATAAACACGAAGAAGAATCAAGTGATAATCGAGAAAGCGATTCAGATATTGGTTATACTACTGATTCCGAATCAAGCCGACCAAGAATTAATTTTGGTGGACAACGACGTCGCGAAAATGAAAGAGATTATGGTCGTCCCAAAGTTCCTATATGGAAGTGGAACGTCAAATTCTCAGGTAACACCGGTTTAACAGCCACCGAATTTGTCATGAAAATAGACGAGCTCGTTTTGTCGAGAAAGGCTTCATATCGAGATGTTTTACTGTCGGCAACAGAATTTTTTGAAAACGATGCATTAAAATGGTTCCGAACCCAAAAAGACTGCAAAACATGGCAAGAATTAACAGATCGTTTAATTAGTGATTTTGAATCGGTCGATTATACGGAAAATCTTTTGGATTATATCAAAAGTAAAAAACAGAAGTATAATGAGAAAGTTGTTATTTTCTTCGCAAGAATGGAAGAGCTGTTTTTACGTATGAAGGCTGACATCCCAGCGGAAGTCGAACGGACTCGCATTATACAGCGAAATTTGCTGCCCGAATACGTTAAAGCCCTTTCCTTGGTCCGTTTCGGTAGAGTAGCAGCATTGAAAGATGCTTGCAAAGGCCTAGAGTCTGGATATGAACGTGCCAATAAAAGTTGTCAAAACTACGGCATGGATTATCAAGGCAAGTCTGTTAGATTTTCTCAAAACCAAAGGTCATTCTCCCCATCACCGAATCAAAACGACAGAAGAAGCCGGTTTGAAAATTTTCAAGACGGCGGCAAAAACGAAAGAAAATACAGTAATGAAAGAAGCCAAAATGGACGATCGAATAGTTATGAGCGTACACAGGGAAATTATAATAAAAACTACAATTACCAAAACTATTCCAATGATAGATACGCCAACGAGAATAATCAACGGTCCAATAGCCATGAGCGTACACCATGTTATAATAATAAAAACTATAATTACCAAAACCATTCCAATGAACGATACGCCAACGAGAGTAATCAACGATCGAAATCTCCGAATAACCCTTACAATTCACCGGGAAGACAAAATAGCAATTACGGAAAAGACGGCCGTGATAACAGTGGTCATCGTAGCCCTAATTGGAGAGGTCGAAGCCCTCAGGATCGTAGACAGGATTCGCAAACTCGTCAGGGAAACTTCAAAATGGCTTCAGGTTCGGGTTTGCCCAAGAGTCAATAAACAATTCAAAACCTACATCCGTATCATTAAACCCTTTAAATTCTAAAAATAAATTATCTGTTAGCAAGAGTATAGTCCCTAGTTTAGATAACAATTCCAACAAATTTAACTCCTTTAATTCCTTCCTTTGTCACGATAATTTAGTTAAAAATCCGTCTACTCAAACTCAAAAAAATTTCACAGAAGTTACAGATTATGTGAAAAACCATGAACATCAAACAGATTACAATGCGATTAGCCCACACGACAATCGTCCGTATGTAACCGTGCATGTATTTTACCGTGAATTTGTTTGCCTTTTGGATAGTGGTAGCAACTATACAATATGTGGAGCCGATATGACGGATTTTTTTACGTCTAGCGGTTTAAAATTGCAGAAACAAAAAATTCCAGCCGTGTGTACCGCCGACAAGACTTGTCACCCAATAAAGGGATCGTTTTTTGTTCCAATGGAATATGAGAATAAATTGAGAGTAGTAAACGTTCTGTCGGTACCCTCACTTCCACACACAATAATTCTGGGTATGAATTTTTGGAATACTTTCGGTATCACGATCGGTACAAGTTCATCCACTTGGTGTTGTTCAATAACAGAACAGACAAAATCGAAAAACTATCACACAATAATAGACAAAAATTCATTAACTGCGCCCGAGTGTCTTAAGTTAGAGGAAATTATGAATGAATTCAAACAAATAGGTTTGGGCAAATTGGGCAGAACAAATGTACTAAAGCACCACATCGACACTGGAGAATCTGAGCCGGTATGGCAAAGACCCTATGCAGTTTCGCCAGCTGTACAAGATAGAATGGGAAAAGAACTGAAACGAATGCAGGAATTAGACGTTATCGAAGCCTCTCAGAGCCCGTGGTGTTCGCCTATAGTTCTAGTGAAAAAAAGGAACGGTAAAGACCGATTATGCCTTGACAGCCGCCGACTAAATAAGGTCACCAAACGTTGTCGATACGCCTTACCACACATAAGCGCAATTCTAAATCGATTAGGAAAAACCCGTTTTTTGTCGTCAATAGACTTAAAGGATGCATTTTGGCAAATTCCGCTTACATACAGTTCAAGGGAGAAAACCGCATTCAATGTACCTGGGCACGGAATGTGGCAGTTCAAATGTTTGCCATTTGGGCTGCATAATAGTGCAGCCACAATGCAAAAGCTCATGGACATTTTATTTAACTCCGAAGAATATAAAGTGTTTGTCTACCTTGATGATTTAATCGTTGCGACGGAATCGTTTGATGAGCATCTAAAAACATTGCAAATTGTCCTTAAAAAACTTAGGGACGCCAATTTAACAATAAATTATGAAAAATGCCAGTTTGGTAGGTCATCCCTCAAGTATTTAGGTTTCGTTGTCGATCGTCACGGTTTGCGTACAGATCCGGATAAAGTAGTGGTTATTCTCAATTTTCCCAGACCGAAAAGGATAACCGAAGTCAGACGTTTTTTAGGATTAGCTTCGTGGTACAGAAGATTCGTCCCCAAGTTTGCCGAAATTGCTTCACCGTTAAATGAATTGACCAAAGATGGAAAGAAAAACAAGAGAAAATCATTTATGTGGACTGAACAAGCCGAACAGGCATTCTTAGATCTCAAAACAATTTTAACCACAGCCCCTGTTCTAGCAACACCAGACTATTCCAAAGCGTTTTATCTGCAGTGCGATGCTTCCAATCACTCAATCGGTGCTGTTCTTGTACAAAAGGACGAAGAAAATAACGATAGGCCGATTGCGTTCATAAGCCGCAAACTGCGTGGTGCTGAAATGAACTATACAGTTACGGAAAAGGAATGTCTTGCAGTACTGTTTGCAATTGAAAAATTTCGTCCCTACATCGAACTGTACAAATTTTACGTTTTAACGGATCATTCTGCGTTAATTTGGTTGTTTAAACAACAAAACCTAAGCGGTAGATTAGCTCGTTGGGTGGTTAAATTACAACAGCACGAATTCGAAATAATCCACGTAAAAGGAAAAAACAATATCGTCCCCGACGCGCTCTCAAGAATACCGGAAACGGCCTTGATCGATTTTACTGTCCAACACGATGATACTTGGTATGTCTCATTAATGAAAAAAATACAGTCCGCCCCAAAACGATTTTCCGATTATAAAGTAATCGGTGATAAAATCTTCAATCGAGCAGACAAGAGTGCTAAACCGTCCGCAACAATTGAATGGCGTTTAGTAGTCCCACATTCGGCCCGTATTTTAGTTATGAAAGAATGTCACGATAAATCGACGTCCGCTCATTTCGGAAAGTTCAAAACGCGAAAAAAAGTGCTTCAAAGATATTACTGGCCTGGAATAGGTATCGACGTAGACAAATATGTTGATGCTTGCGTTGTATGTAAAGAATCCAAAACATCAACAAAAGCTCCCTACGGTTTAATGGGCAAGTATAAACGTGCCGACAAACCGTGGCAAATGATATCTCTGGATTTAATGGGGCCATTTCCACGTTCTACTAAGGGCAACAAATTTCTGTTAGTAGTTTGTGACTGGTTCACCAAATTTCCTTGTTTATTCCCGATCAGAAATGCAACGGCTAAGAAAATTGTCGAAATTGTTGAAAATAGAATATTTCTCGAATACGGTGTGAGCGAAATCATTATAGCTGATAATGGCAAGGTATTTGTAGGCAAAGAATGGCAACGACTAATCGCAAAGTACAATGTGTCCAAGATGTGGTATAATACGTTTTATCACCCGCAAAATAATTTTACGGAGCGAACTAACAAGGTTATTGGTGCAGCAATACGTTCGTATATCGGTGATAATCACCGTAAATGGGATAACGACTTACCTGAAATTACAGTTGCGTTACGAACTGCAGTAAATGCAGTAACCGGACATACTCCGTTTTACCTCAATTTTGCAAGGGAATTCACATTTTCGGGAGAGGAACATCGGTTGTGTTCAGAACCTGTTCCGGATGCCGAAAGTCCTGTAAATAATCGTTCCGACTTTATTGAAAAATTCCAATCAATTGCCACCGATGTATCTAAACGAATGTTACATTCATACAATAAGAACAAAACATATTACGACAGAAATAAAATATCTTATGTTTTTAAAGTAGGGGACACTGTGTTTAAAAGAAATTTTGTAAAATCAAGTGCAATAGACAATGTTAGCGAAAAACTATGTAAAAAGTACATAAAATGCTTTGTAAAAGAAAAAGTTTCTGACTTAGTGTACCGGTTAGTCGATGAAAGAGGTAAAGACTTAGGAAAATGGCACATAAGTCATTTAAAATCCTAGTCTTAATCCGAATCAAGCTATGGTATCCACACACGGACATGTGGACCACGAATATGTATAATAAATTCGTTTATTTTCATATACATATACAACTTCTGAAGTATTCAAACTGTCCGAAAAGCTGTAAGCTATGGTTTTCACATTGGGCATGTGAAACACCACGAAAATATAAAATAAATTATTTTCATTACCATGTTAAATAGCAAAAGCCCAAAAATTAGATATGCGCTGTAGTATACACGGCGATATCAATGTATTGATTTTATAGTAAATCTCTTATGAATGAAACGAAGGATGAAGAATACGCACATTGTATACATATACGTTTAGTTTTTAAGCTTACAATAGGTGAATGAACTTTTAGTTGTAATGTATTGGAAACTAACGTGGTAGGGTATTAGAATTAAAGGTACATATATCCCTAGATTAATTGAAAAATAAATTAGTCGCCTCTGAGTTATCAGACGCACGACTGTACACATTGTTTTTCATGCTGGTGATGTTGATAGATGATCCTAGAACATAAGTCATGGAGAGCAATCTCCATGTATTTTATTCTATTTTTGAAAGAATCGAATTCCACTATGGAGAGATTTTTTTAAGGCAATAAACAATTTTTGGCACTTCTAGTTTTGTCAGAATTATTAAAAAAAAAAATTTCGACGTCGGTCACTCCATTTGGCTACGTTCAACAGTTCAATTGTTTCGTATGCTACTGTCGAAATTTACATTGAAAAATATTTATCGTTTGTGGTACATTGACCAAATCATTAGCTAAGCCGTTCAAAAGGCTCATAAAGAATTTGTAACACACAAAGAATAAAAAGAAATGTAATTTGCCATCCGAAGGTGGTTAGTTTCCATTTTACATACATCTTTAATCGAATATGTGTGAGCGAAAGTAGAATACATGTTTAGAATAAATCAGTAAATTAGGTTACAAAAAATATATAGTTCATAAACAAATTTTGCTACACTTAGATTTTTGTTCCAAAATTATTAAATAGATTTAGTATTATAGATAAAGTATACGTAACGTATACAAAAATATTTGTAAAATGCTTTTACATATATGTATAAATTTGTTAGTAAAGTTATATTGATTACAAAATTTTGAATTATCTTATACCCTCGAATATAACTTTCTATATGTATAATAGTATATTTTTATTTGTGCACGTTAAGCCAAATAAACGAAATAAATAAATTATAATCTAAGGTAACTTTTTTATTAAACTTTAGTATATATATAGATTTTGCCTTCTTTAGAAGATATTCTAATAACTTGTAAGAATATATTCAATAATGCAAAATAAAACGTATAATTACTAAATTTTCATTTACGTAAATTTATTTCTATATAAGTATTTAGTTGTAATAAGGTAAACAAATTGAATGCTCTACTGGGTTAATAGTTTGAATTATTCACTAATGTATGACCAAATTATGAGAGATCACTGTTATAGATCTGCATATTCCCATTTTTTTCTTTCTTGAAATATATTAATAATAAATAATATATTTTTAAATTAATTGTAAATTGAATTCTACAATTAATTTATAATTTACGATTGATACAATAATTAAACTATATTTGCGAGTATCACACGGTGTTAAGTAGAATTTAATTTAAACCAAAGGAAATTTCACTGGTTAGTGGTGTACATACCTTATTTAATGTGTCCTATTAGAAAATATTGCACAGGCCATAGCGTAATAATTATTTGTTCCGGTTTTATACAGACTTATTTTTTACCAATGATTGAATCCAAATTGAAAATTTGACCGAATCTCAAATTGTCTTATCAAACCACGTACACCGAAATGAAGATGAGTCATAGAAAGTCAATAATAAGAACACATCTCGTGTAATATATTAAATGCAAATAAGAATGTCAGAGACCATGAATCATATTACTTCTAACACAAAAAAAAATACATTTGCTAAATATTGTGCATGCTATCAACCGAGGGTCATAAAAATTGAACAACGAATTCCCAAATGAATTCCTTATTCAATTTTTTTTGAATCAGGGAGGTAAATGTAACGCCATATATAAACATAGTTGTATACCATATATGGGTCACATATATATATCACTCGCTTATGTGTAATTGTGTACCTAAACCAGTACAGATCGCATTTATATTTAAAATCGTTATATAGTAATTTCCCCTTTCCAAACCATTACCTTTATCAATCCTTTTACGTACGATGAAAATAATTGGCATTGAGACATGCGCCGTCGTATAAATAAAAATGTTTTGCGACGAAGTAGAAAGCTTGATTTCGTTAATTATAAACACGCCCAACTGTACCAGTACACTTGTCCAGGGAAGACAACACACATCAACAATTGCTACACACCATACCGATATTTTACAATAACATCAAGATCAAGGTCAATGGCAAATGGTTTAGTACGGGCGGTTGGTTCAAGTGAAGGGGAAATTGAAATGCGCCAACGTTGCAGCCAAAACGTTCCGACCCACAATTTATGGAATCGAAAGCTCCGCATGGATCCAAAGGTCGATCGATTGCCGCCGGTTGATGGGAACGAAAACGAAGGTGGCGAGTCTCTTACGCGACGACCGGCAAAGCACAAGGAGTGTCTCAGTAATGAAGATTGTTAAAAATAATAAAATCGTTCCTCATCCATTTATAAAAACTATATACTAAATTAAAATTAAAAAGTGTTTAATTAAAAAGTAAATTTGTTTTAATTTCAAAAAAAGAATCTGGCATTTCACTATACGGAATTTGTATGACCAATGTTAACGTATGCTGCCAGTGTCTAGTGGCACAGGACACAAAGCAATCACAGGTGGATACTGAACATCTCCTACTACAGCACTTGAGGTTATATCAGACCTTCCTCCTATTGACTTACACATAGAGCTGGATGGACCGCACTGGGGCTAAAAAGAAGGGGTCTGTGGACGACGAAGGAAGTAAGTTTTGCATGCCAGGGTTATTAATAAAACAATAAGGCAGTCTCCAAATTTGGACATGCCTCTGGATCACTTGCTAAAAACTTATGTCTTTGAGAAGAAATTTGAAATACATATAGAAGAAAGAGGCGGAGCTACCGGTGTGTTCTGTAGAGATCTCGATTAAAACCTGGATTTAGCAATGGGTACTTATGCTACGGTATACCAATGCGAGGGATATGCTATATTGATAGCAACCAGTTTACTGATTCACTATGGAGTTACAAATCGTACTACTCGAATCGTCTCTGAAAGTCAGTCCGCCCTGAAGGCGCTAGGGTCTCCTGTCATCAGTTCTAGTCTTGTCCTTGAGTGCTTTAACCTATTATGTAGGCTGGGTGTGGGGAGCCATGTTCAACTACACTGGGTAAAGGGATACTCTGGGCTGACTGGTAATGAATTGGAAATGATTTGGCGAAATCGGGGTCACAGTAACCGTTGTTGGGACCGGAACTTTGCATCGGACTCTCTATTAAAGCGGCTGGTACACTCCACAAATAGGTTTTCTGTACCAGACAATTTGCGACATGGACAGTACAAACGAGCTGTGAGCACTCTAGAAACATGATGAAAGGGTCCCTTTGGGGCATATCTAAGATACTCATGCTCCTGACTTGAAAAAGGATTGCTACAGCAACGGAATTTCCAACAGGACATGAAAATTCAATAAGCGTCTTCATAGACTTGGTGTCATTAACACCACAATATGTCGATGGTGTAATGACGAGGCTGAGACTGTACACTGTAGATGCCCCGCTCTCTTCTCAAAAAAATACAAACTTTCAAGACATATACTCTAGATATATGTGATTTTGGCAGAGTACCTGTGAAAACAGTACTAAAGTTCATTGAATGTTTGGACGGGTAAATAGAAGTTCAGCCAATTTTAATAGGAATGTCTAATTGGCCCACCTAGAGGCCTAAGGACTGTCTCTTTCGTTAGAAGAGACACCTTCTGCAAACTAACTAACTAACCCATAATCGTCGAGGGGGGTTTGAACCCATAGTAACACATCAGTGGGTACTAGTGATGTCGACGGGTATTTGAGAAGCGACCCGGGTCTTTGAGTAGTTCTGATCTAAATATTAGAGTTTAGATACCACCATTTCCGATATTATACGCTCACGGGTTGTTAAAAATCTCAAGAAGCCACGAAACGCCCGATCTTATAATCTTCGAAGTAGGGTTCACGAATTTTTTCCTGGACAGGAAGCAC
>JANTEX010280139.1:0-11497 GCA_024741295.1 Macrocera vittata | reverse complement strand
GTCTGTTGATTTAGACGACAATATCCGACCGAAACCCGAACCTACATTTTTTTGTTGATTTAGACGACAGTATCCGACCGGAATACGAACCTACATTGTTTGTTGATTTAGACGACAATTTCCGACCAAAACCAGAGCCTACATTGTTTGTTGATTTAGACGACAATATCCGACCAAAATCCGAACCTATATTGCTTGTTGATTTAGACATCAATATCCGACCTAGTCCCGAACCCACATTGTTTGTTGATTTAGACGACAATATCCTACCTAGTCCCGAACCTATATTATTTGTTTATTTAGACGACGATATCCGACCGAATCCCGAACCCACATTGTTTGTTGATTTAGACGACAATATCCGACCTAGTCCCGAACCTATATTATTTGTTTATTTAGACGACGATATCCGACCGAATCCCGAACCTATATTGTTTGTTGATTTAGACGACAATATCTGACCTAGTCCCGAACCTATATTGTCTGTTCATTTAGATGCTAATATCCGATCGAGACCTGAACTTATAATGTTTGTTGATTTAGACGACAATATCCGACCTAGTCCCGAACCTATATTGTCTGTTGACTTAGACGACAATATCCGACCAAAACCCGAACCTACATTGTATGTTGATTTAGACGACAATATCCGTTCGAAATCCGAACCTATATTGTTTGTTGATGTAGACGATAATATCCGACCGAAATCCCGAATCTGTATCGGTTGTCGATTTTGGCGACAAAATTCGACCTAGCTTTCTATTAATCTAATATCTTTACATAATCTTAAAAATTACACAGTTAGGTAGATGGCAAACTCACGGCTTTAAACCAAACAATTTCGTGTTCTATTTTGAACCACTGGACACCAACGTGCTCACTCGCTGGGGGAAACAACCTCATTTGGTGCCCGAAAACGATGTTTGGAATACGATCACCGGAACCTACGGACAAAACGGGATTGAGTTGGATCTACGAACTGGACAAACCTGGACTGATAAAAGAATCAAGCAGTCGGAAACTAGATCCATCAGGCACAGTAGATGCAATGCGGAAAATTTTACCAACACACCTAAAAATCCACCAGACGAGAAGTCAGACATCCGACAGCCATAATAAATGGATCATTACCGAGGACCCAGAGCAGCAAAGATCCAACCGAAGCCGAAGACATGAGGGCACCGATCACTCTCGAGATGCTACTGGAGTTTGACTATTTCGATACGTTAAGGCTGCAACAGGAGATGGAAGAGCTGTCCACATGGGTAGACGAGACACTGGTCAGTCGCCCGGCGACGAAAAAAGTGCCGATGACGAAAACACCCGAGCCCCAGCGACCACAAAGAAAGCAAAAACAATCGAAAACACGGCGATAAAACGGAACTCGATTGACACCACCTATGCCCGCCAGAACGTTCGACGAACTGCCATCACCAATTCGAAGGGTAGGTGTGAGCTTACGGCCACTAGACCCAACTCGAACGACCATCAACCCAGTGTGTACACCGGATCAGAGTCCACCGTTGCCACCGTTGGTTCCACTACGACCAACTGCTCCAAATCAACAACGCACCAAGAAAAATATTCCGAACACGGTGATCGCCCCACGTCCTGTTGCTACAGTGGTAAACTGAGCGAACAGGAAACCACCACCATTGGCACTGATACGATCAACAGTCTGTACACCGCGGTCTTCTGATGTCTGTTGCCGTCTGTCTTTCGATTACCATGTCAAATCTTATGTATCCATGATCGGATATGGAAAATTCCTGAGATCCTGACGCTGCAATGTAATATCCAGCCTATCTCCCCTGCAGCTTTATTTGGGCGCATCGCTTCGCTACTTTGTTTTGGCGTTGAGGTCGTAGGTGTTGCCCCGTTCGCGTTGGCTAATGAAGTTGCTTTTAAAACACCCCTTTCCCAATAGCAGCAAATGTCAAGGGCGTTAGCGTTTTGTCGCCGTCGTCGCTTGCCATGGTTGCACCTAACTCTTTCGCTTACAGTTTGTGTCTCTGGTGATTCGTTCGAACTTGTGTGTTTGAAGCCCCCATTTGCTTCAGCTGCTCGTTCGATTTATCGTCGACTGAGACAGCTATCGTCAAGCGATTTCTTTCCTTGGCGAGCTGAAAAGTTTTCCACCCTTCAGTGTCAATTTCGATTCGGCGGCATACAATCGTGAAGGAGGTCTTCGGCGTTTGGTTTTTGACCGGAATTTCACTTGAGTCATGTCTTTCTGGACAGGTTTCCACCCTATATTCTAACTTATGACAGTAGCCCATAAATCTTTTTTTCGCCCCATTCCATCGAAAGTTTAGAATAGTCGGTCCGGCTCCTGATCCAGGGAGTATTCCGGGTGGTTTTCTGATGTCACTGTTTCCGGATTCTTTTAACGACATCGGCATATTTAGAGACTTTCCGTTTTCCGCTCCGCTGGCCCTTCTGGTGTTGCGTTTAAGACGGTGTTTCCCGCGTTTCCTCGTATCTTCGCACTTTGTCTAGCAATTTACTCAGACCATCCCTTGGCGGCCCAGATAGGAGCTGTCCCTCCCCTCCCGAACAGTTTCAAACAAGTGCTAATTTTCCGCCTTGCTTTTACTCTAGTTTCGTTGTTTCCGTATCGTTGTTCAGCTTTTGTCTTTTTACCGGTCCCGTTCGTCAACGTGTTGTGTATTAGGTTCCTGGTTTTGTAAGTTTTGTGTGTTTAATTAATCCATGTTGGTTCAACGAGCATGGGGTATTTATAGTCTGCCTCGACTTGGACCCTCGTGTCTCGGCGAGATACTTTTACTGACGTGGAAGTCGGCCGACTTCATTCAGGAATCCGTAAGGGGACACTTTATTTACCCCAGTGCCATTTAGCCGTTAGACACCGTGTAGTGCCTGCTGCAAGTAAGATATAGGTTATACGTGAGCTGATTCGTGGTTACAAGCTGCAGACAAGTGGGTTCAACAGATTGCCCTGATCATGCTATCCATTCACCACCCGTGAACTAGTAGAGGAACTGAATCGGATAACTGAAATCAAAGACTTTGGCGTTTTCTAGAGTATATTCTATGCTTGCCTTCTTCACGAAGAGAATTTGTTGTGCACTAAAAAGTGTGTATTCTTCGTTAGTTAGATCGTTGATAGAACGTGCAAATATTCTCTGGACCTCATGTCACACAGTTGATGCAAGCAAAATTGAGTCAATTCAGAAGAAATTCCTATTGTATGGATTTCGGCATCTTGGCTGAGATAGGAACAATTTTGTCCATTCTCTATACGAGGGTCGTTGCATTATAATTCATCTAGAATCGTTTGTGAATAGGAAGACACAATGCAAGGGTTGTTTTTGGTCTTCTCTCAGACTGTATCAATAGGCCAAGTCGTTTGTTTTGGCTCTTTTCGCACAGAGTTGCACAGAACAAACGATTGGACAACAACAATGAGCTTTACAACTTTTTTAGTTTCAAAATGTTACGCGAAACCGTTAAAAAAATGGTACATGACTTACTTGATCGTTAACTCATAATTCAAGGATATCTATGCTGGTTCTGAAGTTTGGAGACACATTGGATATGGTTCATTATCTACAGTTTGGCAGAGATGAAGTTGCCTACTATAAATCGACATACCACGAATGGAACTGTGTTGCAATTTGACAAATATTTTGCTAAACTCAGCTTTTTCAATGGCAAACGATCGTCATCAAGCTGAGTTTTACAATCGATCTTTGGACGATTCCGTTTTGAGTTCGGATCAACACGACTCGACGAAGGTTATCCTTGTCTTCGTGATCCTACCGACCAACCACATAGCTGGTGGCAATCGGTAATTTCAAATTACGACCAGGTCCTCCTTGACCAAATTCCGCAGCGTATTCATCCACTTGGACCATTGCTGTAGACCATTTAAATATTCAGTGTGCCACCTCTTATATTCCAACAGATTGAGATGACTAGCATTTACGTCCAATTAACTTGGCTCTGGCAAAGAGCGAACGACCAATTAGGAAATGGCATTTAGTACTGCTTCGATTTGACACGTTAACGTGGAGAGCTCCTCGTACGTCAAGATCGAATTGCCAAGTAATCGTATTAGATGGTATTTATTGGACTTCCCACGACACACTAAAGTGTGTAGTCGAAGCCCGTATTTCGAATGGATTGAGTGGCTCAAAACGGTGTTCCGCCTTGTGTCGCGCCGGTGGCTTCTGACACACTGGAAGATTCCGTTCACGAAATGTTGCGACCATGATGTTTGGACCACCTCGTATGATGGTAAATATTGTCAATAATAAAATGCGTTAATAGACCCGACTTAGGTAAAATCATAGGATATTTGTCGTCATAATAATGACTGCATACTCTAATCCACCGACCCGTAAGAACCCGTCGGCATCAATGAACGGATTTAGCACCAGATGTTCACGGTCGGATCGCAATTTTCTGTTCGCAGTAATTCGGTGGATTTCAACGGAAAACTTTTGTGCTTGTACATACTTATTTCAAAACAGAAGCGACCACCTTAGTTCAGTTAATGTTAATGAGGAACCAAACCGAAATTTCGGTTTGGTTCGCAGAATATTGTAAGCGAATCGTAATAATATATCACTTTGAGCATTGAAAACGTAAGCTTTATCGTCGAGATTCGCTTCAGCAATCGGTGCGCCTACCGGCCAATGTTCTTCTGACCGGCTCAATTACTCAGGTCCATACCATAATAAGTTATGTTCCAAGATGTCTACCGGATTGAGACCTCTAGACGGCACATCAGCGGCATTATCGTACGAGGCTACATGACGTCATAGTCTTACATCAACGGTAGCATGAATTTAAACTACTCGGCTAGCAGCACATGTCTTCCATCTCGTTGGATGACTACGCAGCAACGACAGTACGATAAATGAGTCTGTCCAACCAAAAACGGAAACTTTGGGCAGCTCACGGACACATTTTAATAACTTTGATGCCGGAACGACTCCGTTTAACTCCATCCGCGAAAGACTTTGGTTTTTTAGGCAACTAATCGGCACGAAATGTGCCCGTTGCTGTCCACGATTCGCAAGTATGCGACTGCGGCATAGGCTTCGAGCGACGCGTCGGAAAAGCAGTGTATTTGAAACGTTTGTTCGTGGCCGATGTTGCCATCTAGGGATTCAAAGCTGTTTGATGATTAGAAGTTGTTCGCGAAATGTCATTCAGGCGGCGATCAAATTACTCGGTGAGACCTCATCCCAGCCTAAGCCGGTGGGAAACAATATTTGCATAAAGATTTTTGCTTTGATAGTCATCGGAGCCACTAGACCGATTGGATAATAAACCATATATCAGTCAGGATGATTCGTTTGGTTAATGCTCTGACGACCGGCTTGAGACAATGCGGTTTATTGGTAATCGAGTGGAACATTTTGAAGTATTTCGAGATCGGTGCTGTCCTTGCCCTTTTTTAATTCGAAGTCGCCACCACGGGGAACAGTGACAATTTTGTTTTGCTTCTCGATCGCAGCAAATATAGTCATCTTGCAGTCGAGGACCGACGAGCAGACAGTCGTTCAATGAAAAACCGGAGTTTTTTTGGTACTAGTACTGCAAACTTTGATCACTGCGTGAGTCCCAAATAACATTGATGGACGCCTTTAATCGCTTGGCTAGGAGTGGCTTCAATTTGTGGCATTGGCTCCATGAGGTGATTGGTCAAATAACCGTTGATGCAATCGAAATGATCTGACTTGGCAGCCGGATTTCGCTAGAGTCTGTGCTCGAGCGGGTACATCCTCTTGGCAGCCATTGATCTTGACTGATCTAATACTACACGATTGCTCTTGTGTTGGCAGCAGTAGGACCGAATGAAAGCCATCCTAGTTTGGTTTTCTGCGCAATTGAAGAGCCGATTAGGCCGCGGTGAAAATCATCCTTATCAATGAACCGTACACGTCCGAAACCGATGAGTAGGTCGACTGAAATTGGACTGCAATAATTCGGGTTGAATAGCCATCAATGTGTCCCCAATCAATCGGTAAGTCTGTTGCCGTCATTTAAATGCTCGTAAATGATTTTAAGATGAGTGCTTCTACTGGTAAGTTAAGATTATTTTGAAAATGTGCATTCTCTTAGTGGTGGTGGTGCAGGACTGGTCAATGCTATTGATAGTTACAACGACGGCTTTTTTGTCAGTCGTAATTTTTCCGCATTTCTTTCGGTGACGAATTTTGCTTGCGATCATTGATCTAGCAGTGCTCGTGCGACGATTTCGTTTCCACATTCTGATCGCAGATCCTATCCATACTGCGATTCTCTTGAGTGTGGAAGGTGTTATTGTTTGACTTGACGAATAAGCTTGACTCACCGGTTCCGCAGTCGAAATTGGAGAAATTCGACCAATTCTTTGTATTTGGGCAGCTCATGTAAGTCCGGTAAACTTTGTTCCCACAGTTGCAAGGTTTCTGCCGGTAAACGTTGGCGAACAAATGAATAATGATCGGAACCCACAGCGCAACGTATAAGTCTAAATTTTGTAACGAGTACATGCACTCTATTGTAGTATTCATAAGTAACTTGATTGACTCTGCATTGTCACCTTTCGCAATTGGTTGATTGAACAGGATTTTCAGTTTCATCTCCACCAACAAAAGTGTGTTAGCATAACGTTGCTTCAGCATTGTCCAAGCTGGTATCTATCAATCGAAAATGGCGTAACTATTGTGCCGCCTCACCGGTTAAATAATTCTTTAACTGATGCAATTTTTTCACTGCAGCCATCGATGCATCATTGTGGACCATTGATTCGAACATTTCCTGGAATGGCGGATACTCATCAGGTGAATTTTTTTATTTAAATTCTAGATTTGAGTCGATCATAATCCCCAGCCATTTTTGTCTCGTGGTCGGATTCCGACATGCTTGTTGCGATTTGCAGGATCGATAACAAATGAAGAATATAAGAAATCAACGGTCGATCAATTGTCTTGTGATAGTACTGCCATATAAATTGATTGGTGTGTCGAAGGATTCGGCAGTGTGGGGGTTATGTGCAGTCGGGCTTGTGGAAATATAAACTTTGTACGGTTTGTGTGAACAGTTTATTTATTAATTCAAAATATAACACAATGCATCTCGTTTGGCTATATGAACGGGTTTGTAGGAATAACGAAGAAAAAGACGCTCTAATGTTCTGTTGATTATACTGCGATGATCCGTATTGGTGGACGAATGTTATTGTAATACATCGTTGGCACTAGTACTGAAGGGACGCAATAAAGATGACTGGACAGTGTGCCAGACATTTTTCAATCGTGTCGGTCGATTTATCACTACACATTACACTAAGTGTATGTGATTCGATTGATGTTCGATGTAAAATCGTGTGTTTTAACTTGTTGACACATACACTACACTAAAAGACGTGAGAATGTGTCGTAAAGATGTTCTGGTCGTGTCGTACAAAAATCACTGAACAATGTGCGTACGATTCGATTTGATTGGTGTTGGTTGTGAAATCGTACGACGGAAAAATTGTTGACTCACATAGTCCAAGGCGAGATAAAGTTGTCCGAGAATCATGCTGGTCAATAACTCACTGCACAAACTGTTTAAGATTTGAAGTATATTCGATTGTACTTTTTTATGGAATTGGTCAATATGCATTGTAGCGGTGGTTTATTACATACAATGGCGTTTTATCAACTATTTTCAAAAAAAAGTGAGATTAGATAGTACGGTTCTGATCGAAATTTTTTAATTATTTTTCGATTAAGTAACGGGATCCGGCTCGAAGGACCATGTTAAACAAAAATCAGCGTAATCTGATTTGACCATAATAGAACTACTGAAACCATTACTGATTCTAAGCCGAACGCAAATACGGATGCATTCCATAATATTTTAATTGTTGATCTAGACCTAGCTTTTAAGAAAATTATATCGAATGCAGTTGGCTCTGAGGAAATTCCTCTTGGTTTCATCATAACTTTATCGTTTTATACTTTTCCTGTTTTTGTTTATATGTTTAGTCATATATTGACTTCATCAACCTTTTCTGATTGCTAGAAGCATGCTAAGGTTATTTAGCAGTTCTTAACGATCAGGCAGTTTTAATGTTTCCGATTATCGCCCGATAAGCTTACTTCCAGCGATTTAGAAGTTTTTTTGAGGTTATCATGAAAGATTAGATATCTGCTCACATTGAATCATTCAACCTGCTGTGTACACATCTGTCTAGATTTCGTAAAATTCATGGAACAACATCGGCATTACTGAAGATGGCGGATTACAGATTGTTCCATTTCTCGATGAAGTAGTTGATCTCGGATAAATTGTCGATCGTAAGCTAAATTAGATGTCACGTGTGTCACAGGCATGTAAGGCAGGTAAGGTGTTTGCACGTTTTCGGAGCGATTAGCGAATAAGTCATATTATTTCCGAACGTATACTAGATGTGTTTTAGCAAAATCGTTGTCGCTTCCATTGTTGAGATATGCTGACGTTGAAATGAAGAATCTTTTGAATGAAAGTTCGGCCCACTCGTCGCCTATTTTGAGATTTTTATTCTTTTGTGTCACTTTCATTATCCTTACCATCTTCTTTAATTATTATTATCATTTTCGCTATATAAATGTTTTATTGATTTGTAATTAAATGCAGTTAGTTGGTTTGAATGACTTTAATTTATATTCATAGTTACGCTATTTCTTATTTTTAAAAGAGTTGCCAAAATCGAATTGACTAATTGAGGTACTCATGTTGTTCTTGTACGTACTGATAAGACTAAGTTAGAACAGCCATTTATGCAAATTAGTTACTAAACGACAATTATTTTGAATTGAAACCTGGTTTCGAAGATGTTGCCTTTGGCCACCACAAAAAAAATTGGTCATTCGTCGTGTTAAATTTAACATTGTTCCCAACTTTTAGAGAAGTTTGAAAAGTTTTTAGAACCTGGGCAGTGATTCCAAAAGAAGTATTTATTATTTTATTTTTAAGCATAAGGAGTGTACGTATATATAACTCTGGTGTTCATTTTTATCTATCATCAAGGTGCAAAGTCACGAGATATTGAATTTTTTCTTCGTCGATTTTTATTAAATGCTGAAAAGTGCTCAGACACTTTTGCCATTGCCGTTTTGTGCTGTACGTGGCAAAATCTTTAAAACACAGTCCTCGCCGCGTCACATGCGATAAAATAAATAAATATACATATAAAAGAAAATGAATAAAAACCAGTTTTAAGATTTTTTTTTTTTTAAATATTTTATTTAAGTTTTTATATCGGCTCTTTATGTGTATTTTGTACCTTATAAATGCACAGCATTTTATGTGTGGCTTTGAATTATATACATTATATTATATAGCTAGATCTGCATGTAATGTTGCCGACATGGGACGGTTCCAAGGGAATTAAAATAAATTAATTCGAAATCTTCGAATATTACATTCAAATTAGAATTTTCGTTAAATGGTCCATTAACTGTACGAAATACACCAATTACCATGGATAGCCCATTTAGGATGCGATAGTTGATTCGATGGTGTACGTATATACCAATCTATATGTACCACAATTTCTGTGCTGAATTCCAATGAAGCAAGTACAAGTCCATATTATTTTTATATAAAAAAAAAGTATTATCGCTTACATACATTTATAAAATGTAGTTTACAAAAGATATAAAACAAACTACAATTTATTGCCTGACCGCTCGTGGAATAAAATAAATAAATAAATTAACAACAACAACAACACGAAATGATTTAATATACCACATACGAATGTAGTATACATTTAATTTTGTCCATATAAAGGTAAAAGTTATGTTAAGTAAATTGCAATTCTTCGGTTTAAACAAATCGTACATACATATACTTCATACTTGATATAGGATATTGTATTAAGATGTGAACATTTTTTCAATGCCTTCCAAAATATGAGACACTCCTTGACAATTTCAGATCACGTTGTTGATGTTGTTTTTTTTTTACAAAAGAGGAGCTGTTTTAACTTTCCAGTCCAATATACGTCTAAGGAGCCAAACAACAATAATTAATTAGCACCAGCTCCCATTTATTTTTTACAAAAAATATCGCGGCTTCCAATATATTTTATCATCCAAAAAATAATGAGCCGTCATGACAGAATAATTTATAATCTATCCGCCCTTTTTTTTGAACATTAATTTAATGTTATGCTGTTTAGCTCAAATTGATGTTTCAATAAACAATTTAACAGTTGATATTATTTGAAAAAAAAAATAAATAAACGTACCACAAAATATGGATATATGTATAGCAAAAATAAAGTCACATTTACACATCTCACAATAACAGAACATAAATATATAATTTATTTATATATTATTTCTTTTTTATTTAAAAGTAACCAAACCAGACTGTGTCACTTAATTGGCTCTAGATTGTATCGTCAAACAAAAGTCTCATGGTATAGCTATAGACTATAGTATATAGTGTGTCTTCTTCGGTCTACTACCATAAGTATAAAGTTAAATCACTGTTTATTGTTATTAGGAACTTGTATATATGAAGAATTGAACTTAAGACTATATATTCTATATTGTATAGATAAATCCATCGAACAAGATTAGAAAAAAAAACAGTCGGTATATGTTTTATTATTATTTTTATGTTTGGGTTTGTGAAAAAATTCCAGACAATATCCCCGCATAAAAATTTCCACAGTTATCTATATATAACATATAAATATAGTATTGTGTATTTGTACATTTATTAAAACTAAAATATATGCCAGAGATGAGCAAACGGAATCAGAATTTTGTTGAGTATGCATTAATATAATAGTTACATGTTTTATATTTTTTGTTCATTCAATGGCTTAAGTTAATTTCGTTTTAATATCATATGTCCGTTCAAAATTTTTGTACGCGTGCCAGAATCTAAATAGCTTATCTATTCATGTTATTCTTATATAGATATATGTCTGTTAAACTAACCAATTATGCAAAATAAATATTCAAAGACAACTTTTCTTAATTTAAACCTAGCCTGAATTTGCGTTTTATACATGGTGCTCTAAGACTCACTTATGCTACCTACTGATATTTTCTCTGGTTGATCAAATTTTTAAGCGGATCGGACTTCTTCCATACATTTCTTATATATTTTTAACGTTTTTATTCCTCTTTTGGAAAAGTGAAATTAGACTAATTGATTGTTATATTGTATTTTATAAATGTGCGAGCGGCTAATAAATAGCAAAAAATGTACTTTCGGTAATACCAATAATACCGAAAAATAACCGAAAATACCAAAAAAATATCCTGTAATACCCAAAAATTCCCAATAATACCATATAATACCATATAATACTTAATACCAAACAATACAAATAATGCCAAACAATACACGATAACACAAATAAAAAATATCTTAAGATACCAGAAACAACCCTAAACTAACTGCTAACACCAAAAAATACACAAGTTGTCGTTTAAATTTCAAAAACTTGTGTTTATGAGTAATTTCAATTATGTATATTAAGCCCACA
>JANTEX010280028.1:0-11503 GCA_024741295.1 Macrocera vittata | reverse complement strand
GATTTAAGCCGGAATATAAATCCAGCACCTCTTTTAAAATTTAGTTTTTATGCCGTCCATACATTTATCGATTTTTGTATTACGGGATACTACTTTCTGTATCCCGGCACCTTAAATACTCGGAATCTTTAACTGCATGTACTGAACCGATAAAAAACGTATTTTCTATTCTCAGCAAAAATTACATATAAAAATCTCTGAATTTTTAGAATCAAGACACATAACGAAAGAACCTTTAGACTTTTAGAATCAAGAATTATACCTCCACAAAAGTGGAATAATTTTTTGCTGTACTCTTATAACTGTTAATAGTACAATTTCGAGCCACTTTGTCCCCATATATAACATTTTGAGTTAAATAAATCCCACTTACTTATGCAATATGTGTGGTGTATAAATGTAGTACTATACGGTAAAATCGTAACATCTTTTATAAGGTACCTACAATAATATGAAATGCTTAAGTTTAACATGTTACTTGTCTTTCGTACAATATATTCATAATAATTACATATGCTGTTAGGAAAACTTTCTTACGGTGCGATGCCAACACCTTCAAAATTTTCTTTAACCATATAATATATAATAATATAGTTATAGATAGGGGTTATACTAATATATTAAAGTCTATATGGGTTATGTTGAAAATTGTTTTACGAGTATGTTCTACCTATATTTAAGTGTCATTACAGAAACAAAGGTAGGTTATTAGAAGGTAACATTTGGCAATGGAAATGCTTTTGGCATGGGTTTTCATTTGTGATACATGTTTGGTTTTACAATATAGTACCTACCTATGTTATATATTATATGTAATGTGTGTTTCAAGAATTGTACGACAAAAGTCTATTAAGTTTATATATCATACGAAAATATACTGTATTAAGATTGAGTATACCTATGTATATGTGTGTATGTTGTTATTATGCTCCAAGAAGGGATTATCAATTTAAGTTTGGTAACATTTGTGGTATTAGAATTAAGATAATAAAATTTAATTATGGCGTATAAATGTCATATTAGTTTCATTTGTAATGAATACAGAATATATGTATATATTGGTAGGTGATGTTGATTTTTTTTTGATTGATTGCATTCATTTTACTATATATCCCAATGAACAGAAACCAAAAATATGTATATTATGTACACATAACTAAATATACCACGTTCGGGTAAAAAACTGTCACAGAATAAGTACTATTTGATTTAAAAATAATACCGTTTTTGTTGATGTTTAAGCTTTTGTTAATAAATTTTAAAAAACAAAAAAAAATCATTTGTCCATTAAACAGATTTCACAATGCCATCACATACAAATTCGAACAAAAAACCATTTATACCCAGATAATAGTGTAACCACATATAAAACAAAATATGATTTTTCTCGTAACATAAAACTCTCTGTGTAGTAGTTCACTATATGGTCCACATACACATTCGACAATAAAAATGTACACACGAAATTCTAAAAAATAAAAATAAATAAATAAAAAATCTGCGTCAATTTGCACCATTGGTAAAATTTATTGATTATGAAAATAATATTTTTTTAATAGCTGAATTGAACAAAAAAAATATATAATTTTTATGTCGTTGCAGCTATAAAACTTTGTTGAATATGATTAATTGCTCCCGGTATTATGTTTTTGTCGATGTTTATTTAACAGTTTTTTTTGTGCATGATTTCGGTGTGCTGGTAGTGTGTTCTATGGAAATGTCGAAAATATTGACCAGCACTGGAGGTTCTTTATTGTTGTTAAATCAACCCGAAATGTTGTTAAAAATTGTTCAGTTATTTATTGAATTGACAGAAATATGTAGATAGGTGGTTTAGGTATTAATATTCAATATTTTTACAAGGTTTTTATGTACCTATATGGCAGTATTATTATTGCTTAACTCCAAATGCATGAGTAAATTCAGTCTTTACTGAATTAAAATCTAAAGTTTTTGTATCGCAACTCTGTAACTTTTGAGTTAACTATATTTTAGTTAAACATATACGTATGACGTGCATCTATAAATTATTTCGAAACTACATGAAAACTGAAACAATCTGTTATATTTCTAAACTGAATTGAAAACGCATTCTCATTTCGATACGATTGTGCAAAACCAAGAAACAACATTTTGTGTAACAATATATTAAATTCGAACACATAAAGCCAAACACCTGGCAGAATACAAGGTATAATGCGAGCAAATTTCCGTCACAAAATCTGTTGCAATATCAAACTTTTAAATAACATAAACTACATATTATGCACCTTACATGGTTCTCGACAAAATTATAAAGTCAGATGTTACTTTAAATATTGAAGTTCATTTTATTCACAAAATTCTACCTTGACAAACTATACAAGGCGATATATTTAATATTACCTTTACTTTATTTTATATCATTTCTATAACTATGTGCCTTGAAAAATGCTATCAAATCAGTTTTTTTATTACAATATAAGCACCTTAAGTGAGAGGGCACGTTATGGATGGCACATATTATTTCTATTGTATAGACGATAATATATTGGACGGTACGTGAATGTGCCCATTTTCCGGCATAGGTACTATTGTTAAGGTAATTCACCTTCCAATATTTTTTTTTCTTCGTTTATCGGTTATATCTTTGTATGGCACTTTATCATAGTAATATAATAGAGACTATATAAGAAAGGGAATAAAACACCTTTAGCTTTTCTTTTTCAGCTTTCTGTAGCATTTTGTACTAGCATCTAGCACTATATATACCTGACATATATATACGTACGAAAGATGTGTGTAAAATATATGATGAAATTTTCTTTTAATATATGTCGTATACATCGTGGCAGAGCTGTAGTTTGAAGGTTTTTATAAAGATTCAAATTGGAAAGTCTGTGCATACAATTTGGCTAGCAGAAACCTCTAGGAATTAGACATAATTCTAAGTACTACATATCATTTGGAAGGAATAACAACACACAACATTTGAACAGTACATAAACAATAGCTACACACCGAACACATCCACAACAACGCTTGAACAGTACACAACCATAAACTACACTCCGAACACATGCCATCGTGCAACCTTTATTTAACAACGACCATAACGAATCGGTACTTGCGGTGACCGGTTTTGCACAAATCAAACAGCAGCCCGCTTTTCTCAAACCTGTTGAAGAAGCATGCTCTTAGGTAATCGAAAATAGCTATAACTGAAGGGTCTGGCTGGCCTGACACGGTCCTTAGGTAACTGGCCCATTTTTTGCCCCAAACACCTTCCGCCAGCCCGTGTGCATAGTTGGCAACGGTTTATGATTGTTCTAATTACAGCCGAGCCACTTGTTAACCAATATTGTTGTCTTATCAAGGCGAGCATTGACTTAGCACCAGCATGTAGATAATCCACATGATATTCCTGCAACATTAATTTTGTCCACGGGTTTATGATAGGATGTTTCGCGTTAAATTTCACATTCGCATTTTCCAGTCTACCTCCGACTCGCAGTATTCCCTCCTCGTCCAAGAATGGATCAAGACTGATCAATCTGCCCCGTTTCTTAATTGGTATCTTACGAGCCAGACTATTTAATTGGCTTGCAAAATGTAGATGCTGCATTCGCCGAATGATTGTTCTACGTGACTCGTTCATTTCATCCAGCGATAACCATGGAGTTGGACCTGCAGCCTTCCCATTTGGGAAACGTAGAATCCATGCCGTTATTCTTTGCAAGCGCCAAAACGAATTTCCGTGCCGAATTTGTTCCAAAAAATGATCTTCTTCCTGTACCACGATCCCGACTGTATTCGTACGCCGTTCCTCGCACTCATTTTCTGGTTCTAATTGTGAGTCGTGCAAATGATGGCCACTCGTTTTGGTCCAATTTTAAGAATTTAGGACCCTGTTACCAAAATTTCATCGTTTCGTCGGCTAGAATTCCCCGAGATACCAAATCAGCTGGATTGTCCTTGGTTGGAACATATCGCCAGTTTTGTATACTTGATTTTCGTTGAACAGGCAGCAACTCGATTAGCAACAAAAATTTTGAACGATGAGGATCTCGACCGTATCCAACTTAGTACGATCTTCGCGTCGCTCCAGTATGCCACCTCATTAGTACCCATGTTCAACGATTCACATACAGTTACCACCAAATCCATTAAAAGCCTCGCCGCACACAACTCCAGTCTCGGTAAGGACACCGTTTTTACAGGAGCCACCCTTGATTTTGCACATACTAGGTGACAGATAATATTGCCTGAATCATCCATTGTGCGCAAATATACTGCTGCCCCATAAGCTCGCTGTGAAGCGTCACAAAAACCATGTATCTGATAATTTAACACGTTTTCACTCGATACAAAACGTGGAACTGTCATGTTGTTAATGTGATTCAACCGTTTCCTGAAGTTCACCCACCTCGTATGCATTTCCTGAGGTAGTGCGGCATCCCACTGTAACCTCAGTTCCCACAGTTCCTGCATGAAACCTTTTGCCCACACGACAATTGGATTAACTAGTCCCAATGGGTCGAATAATCTTGATATTTCGGATAATACGCTTCTCTTGGTGATCTTTTCTGATGCCGTCAATACCACCCTGTATTGAAATCTGTCCACATGATTTTAGCTTAATGGGTTACTGTTAAAATTAGAAAATCAAAGTATGGTAAGGCAAAGTGCGATGCCGTTGTTTACAGAGCTTGCGATAGTTTTGATTCGAATATGCATTTGAATACATTGACTTATATTTTGAATGAGCTTTTGTTTGTTGACTACCGGATGTTAGGTTTGCGGTAAACGGATTTGTGTTTTGAGTGAACAGTAAAAGTAATCTAAGACTGGTTTTAGTGATGGAAGCATAATAATCTTCGGAAATCGCTTTCATTTTGAACGAAGAAAGGTCCTGAAGGCTACTAAAACCGCTAAGTCGATCAAGTACATCCATCTTCACCAGGACAGTAACTGGCCTGATTAAAAACAGATATCTAGTGAAAGATAGTCGATATTGAGTGTGGTCACAACCGGAAGTACGCCCATAACATCTTCGTATCGTTTCGCCAAAGCGCACAGTTTAAAGGGTGTCGACACCAGTGTAGCTGACAATAAAAGGTCCTTAGGATTGGCACCTTGGTCGTTTCATAATACCGGATTTTGTTTTGGGAGTTACAACTGGTACAATGCCATCAGCGCCGAAATGGACCTGAACTATACGACCCAATAATTGATTTCGGGCAATAATATTTGGTGTCGTTTGTCATAGGAAATCTGTGCATGTTTGACACGACCACCAACCGTCTACATCAATGAACAGATTCAAATTCACCAACCGACCGTTGCGTGCCACCTACCTTGAATTTTATCGGGAAATTCCTCTAATTGAACACGACGCACAATTACCTAAGTAGCCTAACGTAGCTGCCACAACGGCGATCTGATTTGTTTTTCACATTATGGGTATTTCGAAGAGTATTCGCAAACCCGCGCTGTGACTTTAGAAACGATTCGAATTTATACATTGCCGCAAATGCCTCTGGCGAAGCAGAGGCAAGCGCAACGGTTTTGGGTCATAGTTCAGGCAATCGTTCTCCGGAAACAATCGCATTGTCATCGCGTTGACTCGACATATTATTGTTAATTAATTGCAATGGACCGTTCCACCACATATTGTTGCCAATCAATTCAGAAGATCGCTTAATGAAACTTTGGTAAATGACTTCGCCGATGCGTCGAAAACGATGTGCAATCGCATAGTTTAGCTCCCTGGTTTCAAAATACAATGATGCGGTAATGACCGTTTTCGTCGCGTGTCTGGGTGTCGATGAAATGCTGTTCACAGTGTTGCTCCTATAACGACTGGGCAGATGACGTAAAGTATTCTTCGATTTTCCAAAAGTTCCGAAGAACTTCGTCGACATTTTCATTCGAATCCATCGCACTACAACAATTATATGCAATATTTGAGGAAACACTCCAATCAGCAACCGGTCCAGTTACAATCCACTAATGTGCCAGGACTACTGTCCTGGCACATTAAACAGTGGATCGGCAAATAGTATTCCTGCTGCCACCCGCCTACCAGAAACATCGAATACAGCCTGAGGCAAACTGTACGTCACCTGTGGTACAACTAAGAAATCCAATTGCGCAGAATATGTACCAACTTTGGATTTATTAGAGCACAAACTTGGAACTTTGCAATAATCTTCGGTTGATTAATGCCAACAATCGGTACATTTACCATTTTTCGTTCCAGGCCCAATAGCAAAGCTAATCGCTGGAACATAAAATTATTTTTTAAGCTTGAATCGAGTGGTATGCGGGCTTCTTGAAATGTTCCACCAACATCGACAATATACAAATTTGTATTGTTTTCCCCGTTTTCGTTGCCGCTCACTGAAATTGGAAGGGCTGGATGTATGGTGCTCTATCATATAATGCCGAAATCGAACAGTATCTAAGTGCTGGCATGAAATGGGAAAGCAGAACCAATCCATGTAAATGAGCGTGGAAAGGGGTTTAGGTCAACATCGATCCATCAGCGTGAATCTGTTGAAAGTGCAACGTCATTGGCCATGGATAATTGTCAATGATTACCCGATAGTGGAATGTGTCTCAATTGTCTCAGTCGAAGGACTGGATAGGTTGAACCTAGAATGGTCTCGATTCATTTCCATAAATTGCCGATATATCTGCCCAGCATGTCTTGAATGGCATACTTGTGCCAATCGTTTTTGACAGTAAAACTCGAATAATCCGTTTTTTTCGCACCAGTTCTAATTATTTTGTTTGCTCCGTTCGCTTCGTCAAAAACTGTATATTGTAATCGATTTCTGAAGAACCTTCGACATCGCACCAGTTATAATCTACGAACTGACTGCAAAGTAACCGACGGACGTACCATTTGTTGACCCTGAAACCGATGCACAACACAGTCACATGGCCGCTGTCCGCTCACAACTACCTTCGTTTGCAGTAAATGGTTTAGGTCGCAGAGCACTGAGCAGTAATATTGGCGATAAACCTGTAAAACAGCACCTCTATCAGATCTTGGCCGCAGCGCAGAAGTTGGTGTACGAAGAGCAAGCTCGAATGATGGCACTAGACATTATTGATGAAAGTCAAAGTTCGTGGAACTTACCCGTAGTTCTGGTTCAAAAATCTATGGCAAAACTTGTGTGCGCCTCGTCCCTCGGAAAGTTAATTGGCTGTCAATCTTTGACGGAATATTTGCTATCGAATGTCGGCAGTTTGTTAGGTTGCTTGTCGAACACGAAGGTTACAAGTTGCGTTAACTGAAAGATGTTTTTTGGCATATTGAGATGGACGAGTGTTCAAGGGACAAGACAAGTCTGAAGTTTTAATGCTTTAAATTCGACATACTACTTGAAAGGGTACTTACAACGTGGAACATTTTCCAACAGATACCAAATAAGTGTTCGAACTGAGTCATCTACAGTGTTATGTGGATTTGCAATCAATTTACTTCAAAGACCTTGACTATTTGTTTTAGACTGACATCATCGTGGCCAATTCGGATCGATTTCCTGACTTTGAATACCGTCATGTTTTTAAATTTTTGTGAGTCACATAGCGGTGACCCGACACAAGAATCAGTTGCACGTAACTGTTCCAGATCCAATGACCAAAGAACATATCGTACTTGCGCGTGCACTGTATATAATACTCAAACAAAGTTGTCATTAAAAATGGTTTTATGGCAGCTATTAGTATACCTATGGAATGGTTCATTAGACAATTACAATCTTCTTGCACCGTTTTAACTTGTTTCGTCCATTGGTGATGGTAAAGCCTGGAAACTTCAACACCAAGTCTGTGCGACAAAACCACATTGTGGCCAATCGAAAACGTTCCTTGCCTCTATTACTGGACGAAGATCACAAAATAAATTCATGATTAAGTCGGTGGCTGCAACGTTTGTAAACTGTTCATGTGGAACGCTCGAGGCGAAGAATCGACATCGATTTATTGAGGCTATAATTTTGAGGTCCCTCGTTTGAGGGCCGGTTTTCGTTTCGTAGTACAAATCACGCGATTACACATTCATTCAACGAAATCAATTCCTTGCAATCGATAGACTCAGAGCTTATGAATCGTTTGTTTTTGGCGACCGTATATGCGTGTGTCGAAACTGACCAGCCTGGTTGGAATGAGCGTCGGAAGTGCACTTCGGGACACTATACATCATGTACTGTACTGTACATCAAACTGACTGTGAATGGTCTCGCTCCGTTCGACTTTAGCCAAATCATCCGTGACCGAATCAAGAAGCGTAAAGCGCATTTTCGTCACAAGTTCACGTACGATACCCGGTGCGCTGAGATGAAGTAATGCCGCGGTTAACAAATCTATTGTAGTTTGTGATTCTTGACATGATAATTTAACTATCAACATTTCACTTGTCGTAGGCACTTTATTTTATCCAATAAAATATATATACAAATCTTTGCGTTACTTGTTGATCACCACAGACCGTTCCGGCTCAATTTGCAAGTTTCGGATATCAAACTGCACAAAGAACGTAACTTATCCGAAGTGAACACTGAGCGGAAAGGTCGTTGGCTCCGTTGATCATTTTCGATGTCTCCAAGCAAATACCGATCCTTGTCTAGGACCTCGAATATGACATAAGATCGGTATCTGGACTCGAGCTTCCGGGATTCTCCCGGCGACATTTTCCGCCATGACCAAATCGTCGATCTGGTACTTCTTCGGTACGCCATGATTTTCGTCGAAACGATTTAACGCGTAGCGTGTATCGAAACATAATATCGTTCGGTGATCAACCGATGTACTTTTGATACTAAACTGGAGACGATCCAATTGGGCATCTCATAACGAAGAGTTATTGATGAACTGATGTAGAGACAGCCTAACGTTCTGATACTCGATTTCTCGTTGTAGCAGGCGGAAATGTATGCTGTTACAAAGTTGCACATTCGTTTGAACTAATAGTGCTCTTGAATGCGTAGTTGCGTTTTTTAGATGCCGGCATTGTTATCATTACCATAATCGTTCCTTACGTATTTGTGCGAATTAGTCGCTATCAGTTTGTCCTCTTAATACCTGCATTATCTCACCAATCGGTAGTCTGGTTGCATAGTCGCCCTCGTCGATGTCGATACCGTAGACTTTCTCGATCACGACGTTGGCCGTCTTTGCCTCTTTATGCGGTGCTCGAATGAATCAGTACTAAATCGAACTCTTGCAGGCGTATTCAGCTTCGTGCAATGCGTGGTAATAGTTAGTGCCCTCGATTGCCTCGTTGTTGCCGCAGTACAATCTGTTACTACCCGGAAGAATTTGCCTAGTAACTAAATCCGGAACCATTCTAGTGTCTCGACAATAGGACGTACTTACAACTTGTTCGAATGGTACTTCACCTCGTAACAATTGCAGTGTCGACTGAAGCAGAGCTAGCTGGTATCTGTGTGTATTTTGTGTCGTTTTGCTGCATCATATAGGCAATGTACAGGAGATGTACATAATCGCGAACGCAACGTTTCTTATACGTGGACCTGTTCGGCCATCCATTCAAACTTGGCACACTCCGCAGGAGACAGGTCAATGGTTTGCTGATCATTGCATAGCTTTCAATAAACTAAAGGCACCATGTCTCGGAGCAATGTTCGATAGCGTTACTCGGAGCAATCTTCGATACGTTACGATCGCATGGCAATATCCCATTTTCGTTGATGCGATGTCGGAGAAAAATTGATTGCGTTGGCCAAGAATACTCTTTTCAACAAGAGAATTGTCATACCGACTTCGGAAAGGCCTTGTAGAAATCTCTCCAATCGTTCAAAGCTTTGTTCTTAGCTCTGGCTGGAAATGACTACATCGTCCATATAAACGATAATTTCGCCAATTGGCATAGATTGAATTTGATTTAACGCCGTTTAGAATATTTCATGGCATCTATCCGCATCTACTTTTAGTGACCGTTGAGCGGTCCGATAGTAACTGGACATCATGTCCTGGGTGGTGAAGTAAAGCGCACCCGCTATCGATGCCAATTTCTTCGACGCATGGTATATGAAACGGCGACTTAACCTCCCGAATCCGCGAAGAAACAAAAGTGCCACATACTCTGAACATCTGACTAGTGGAATACCAGTTCATTTCATCAATCAGCGTAAGCTTCCCGGATCAATTATAGTGTCGAAACCGACGTTCTTCATTAAGACCCTTTTCTTGATGATTTTACGTGCACTGTTCTTGTCATCGTCGACAGCAAAGATATAGTTCACCGACTTATTATTAAGACAGTTCTCGCTACGATTTCCCGTTCTTCGACAAAGGTCACATCGAGAGCGTCGTTGTGGTTTCGGATAACTGATGGAAAAGTGTTCCTTCCGCGGTTGTAACACTTTGGACGTAATGATCTTCGAGATTGGGCGCCTTCCTGAATTTCAGTGGTTCAGCCCGCGGCAAATTCATTTTATTAGTGACGTTGACCCTAATCCGCCAGCTCGATCTAATGCGCATAATTAACAGTGATATTAATCGAAACATTCATTTTGGTTACGAGCTGTTCGAGCTATTTCCATGTGGATATCAGCACATGTTACTTGTGACGGAAAATCGGTCCGAAGACGATCGGCCAACGTCTTAAAACTTGAAAAATCGTATGCTGTTTATCATTCAACACTTTCGCATATACACGCAGGTTTGCTTGGGTAGACACTGGCGCTAATTGCTCGTCTCAATGAAATACCTGATTTAGGTAGACGATCCTCACAATGAAATGAGTTGCGGGACTCGGGAGTTGCTCAATCGGATCGAATGACGAATACAACAGTGGTTCGATTCGACGACGGTCGTTGGCATGATAATTCGCCCTCTCTTCTGCTCAATTGAAACTCACTTATCTGGCGCACGTTTCTTCAAGTCGTGTGCTCGTTGTTCGACTTCGTCTGCTGCAACTGAACCTTATCCACACTAAGATAGCTGAGATATGAATTGACTTTGGTTACACTATCTACGTGGCCCTCCTTTTAATCATTCTCTTGATAGAATCGTCATTTTCTGCTTCATTGTCGATGGAGCGGGCCACACGAGGCTTCTTTCCACATACTATGAGTGAATCGTTTTCCGTTCACGCATATGCGCCGTCTGAGTTTCCTCGACATCGTTGTCATCGTGCTCGGCTGATAAACGTGCTATTAGTGCCTGGTTTTTGCCGGCCGTAGACAATTTTTTCGCACACATAGTGCTTTTAGTTCGCGGACCGTGAATTCTTCCATAACGTATCATTAGAGAAAAAGAAATCTACGAATGATCCTTTTCAGGGCATTAACAATACAGTTCCGCATTCTCGTCTTGTTTCGTTGGCAGTGGAAATGCGACTTTTCGTTTACAATTGTGCTGTTCGACTAAAAACACAATAACTCGTTTGCATTTTCTAGGTATCTCAGTTTTTTGTTTTTTATTTCTAACCGCAATTCTGTGGCAATAGAAATTGGTTAACCTCTTTCGTTAACTTTCGGACCGCCTA
>JANTEX010279917.1:0-11503 GCA_024741295.1 Macrocera vittata | reverse complement strand
TTTATAAACCTATATACAGGTATTTATGCCTAATATTAAATTTAACTGAAATTTTTTCGTTAGTCATACACGGTCTAAATTTGTAATAAAATCCACTTTAAATTCGTTAATCATGCGTATACCAATTTTGTAATCCGAATTATACTATCACCAGTAAAACTGTAATTGTGTATTCGTTAAAACGTGCGAAACGTATTGCAATTATTGATTGATGATTGGTGATACCATTGGGTGTTATCACTATATTATATATGTATTTTATATTATAATAAAAAATTTGTGTAACACTCAAAAGATATTGTCAATGGAACCACAATTATGATTTATATATTATCTTGTATATAGTATATATATATATATTTATAGAAAGATAAGTAACATTGTGCATATACCTTGTGTACAAACATTATCAGTGTTATCGCCTCGCAATTATAATAATTTGATGTTTGGTTTGTACCACACAGGTGACAGAAAAACTAAATAAAATATATATGAAACCAGTTAAAACCAGCACACGACTTTTGTCATAAAAACCAAAATGTTTATACACAGCCTGAGTATAAACCATATATGTCTACAAATATTAATAACCACATGTAAAAATACACTTTTGGGGGTTTTTCAAATTTATACAATACTTTTATTTCACGTTATAGTTCATTGGTATATTGAAAGGTGGATATCCGATTTTTTTCTATATAGATATGTAGAAAACATATGACGAAAATTGAGTATGACAATGTGTATTTCAAATTGAACTTGCAACTTCAAATAAAATTATAGGATTTAATTAAGATTCCAAAAAAAACAAAAATGAATTAAAAACACAAACCTTTTACAACGAATACTTTTGGGAACTAAATTTCGGAATCAAGAAGATCTGAAGTAAAAAATAGCAATACGAATAGATAATTTCTTTTGAATCATTTCGTTAATTTTCCTTTAACTTTTTCAAAATATATCGCGAAATATCTGCAGATAATTGAATTTAAACAAAGTTTCAAAATCTTGTGATTCTAAAAAAAAAATCACTATTCTCTAGCAAATATTGAAATGACATAATTTTAATGAACGTAAAATTTGTGTAAATGAAACAAATGAAAATCAACCAATATTTTGCTCGTTTTTCATAAGCAGGTTAAAAAAGAAATAGAAAATTTATAGGAAAATCCTAAACTTTTTAAAAACAAAGACAATTGATCGCAGTTATATTTATATTTAATCGAATAGTTACTTTTTTCAATTTTTATTATTATGTTTGTAAAGTTTGTGAATAATCTCAATTTTCATAAAGTAAAACAAACGAGATAAAAAAAATTCAAAAGAAAATTGGAAAACAATTTTTTTTACGGATTTCCATAAATGAGGTATAACTACTGACAACAAAAAATCTCTCTCTGTATGTGTTGGTTTTACCTGATGCTCTTTAAGGCGAAAATCTTATCAGCTTATCACAATAAGATAAAATCTTTTGTATTCTTATTAAAAAATGTTGGGACAAAGAAAATCCACGTCAAATTTTGATAATTAAACTCGAACCATTAAATTCTGGCTTTTGTTAATGAATCTCACTATAAAAAAAAACAGATACTTGTGGCGAACTACGAGTATAACAACTTGTAAAAAAATCATAAAAATTAAGGAATCAGTGTGAAATACGTTATCTAAACTAAAAAGGAAAATATTATTTCCTATAACAACCGTTAAACAGTCAACACAAAAAAAAATATTTGAAACGTTGCGTTTATTTAAGTGGTGTTACAGCTATATGTATTGAGTAAACCTAAAATTGAAGACTCCAGACACACATCGTACTTCTGCAAATAACCGGATTTCAAACTGGCCATAATTCTAATCGCAATATAACTATCAAGGGAAAACCGTCAAAAATCAATTAATGAATTTCGAGAAATTTCCACAATCATTGTTCGATTCTGGCAATTAATTGCACACACACTATTATTGAACATTGGTAATTCTGAATGCGATTTTAATTCCAGGTGGTTGCAAGGATCAACAGCTTAAGTATAATTCAAAAACTTACTTTAATAGAATTGGACAAAAAAATATTGGCCAATTTTTACGGTTGGTATTTTTCTTTTGACTTTGTTGGTGGTCGATTTCTGATTGGTTGTTCATTTTCTAAATGAGTGGCACTTTCTTCTTATAAAGTACTAAAAGTACTGCCAGATAGAGATTTCCTTAATTTAAACTATCATTATTTTATATAAACTTAAAACATTTAAATATTTTAATGGTCGAACATAGTAATTAAATTACACTATTCCACAGCAAGTCAAGTTTAACACTAAATTGTGAACTAAGTTTGCCAACATATGCATTTCAGAAAAGTTTTAACATTTTTCCAACTTTGGACAGGGTCCACATTTTTTTTACTCTATTTGTTCTACCATAAAAACCTCCTACTTTTATTCCGCGTTCAATTCTTTTATTAACTTTTAAAAATCCGTTAAGAATTACACTTTTTATTAGTTTTTTCAGAATAGCATGTTTTCGAATTATTCAGAGATTGTACTATTTTATTAAAGTAGAAGACCCAAGACAATGTTCTATATCGTCTATTGAATTGATCCTTCTCTCTTCACTTCAATATAGTCAAAAACTATAATGATACTCGATAAACAAAATGAAATAGAACAAGGAGCTTTAATCGCCTTTGTCAAGCTATGTGATAATCTTCTTAGCAGCACGAGAAGTGTGGACTACAAAACCATTGTACAGAAGTTTTTAAAAGCATACGGAAAAATGTGATATAATATGTCGATAAAAAATCATTTTTACGTCCCCTTTAATTTTTTTCTCTAAAAAGGGCAGCTACATTTTGTTATTTTGTAGCACAGTGGTATTATTCCCCTTTTTAATACGAAGCCCATAACATTCTTATTAATTTGCCTTATTTAAAAAAATATATATTTAAGGATACACTCTTATACTTGAATTCACAATTTTTTTAAACGACTAAATATTAATAGATTAAATATTACTTAATTAAATTATGAAAGATTGAAGTATGGTCGTGGATTCGTGTCCTACTCGTCGCCCATCTATTCTTATGAGATTTTTCATTTGAGATTTTCTTTAATCTTTCATAATAAAAGTAATTGAGCTGATTAAATAAATCGTTTAAATAATTAATATATAACTTTATTTTTTATTTTAATTTTGAAAATGTATTACTTGCAAACTTAAATTAGAATTCAGTCCTTACACACAACAACAATAACACATTTTAAATAATGGTACAAACACGATCTATGAGTAATATACCAATTCCAAATTTTTCACACTAATCCAAATGCAAACCACATTCCAAATCCTAATGCTAATATTATGGTTTAAAATCATAGAAAATCAATTAGTTGCTGCTCGCACCAACCAGGAATCAATCAAATTTAGGCATGTTACGATAATTTAGATCATAATACTCCATACACAACATTCAAAGTAGGTGGATTCAATTGTATGGCACAATCCCAATTATCTAAATTACAAAAAAAAATATCAGATACTGATTAAGATGGCCGAAAACCATCTGAGATTCTTTTGAAAATGCAATCTCTCGCAGGTAATTAAGTCAGACCAAAGCACCCAAAACTTTGTGGCTTCAAAGGCTGTTATTACAGATTTGAGTTATTCTAGCTGTTAGTTAGGAAAATATTATTGAAACATCTTGGTGATAAAATAACATATTAGATATAAACCATATTCTATCAGTCAATTGTATCAACATCTTTCAGTTCTGTATCTGCATAGTTTTCAAGACTTTAAATATCGAATAATAGATTTCTTAATCAATCAAATATTTTGGAAAATTTCGATTAGATTACTATTCATTTAGAAACAAAAATATTTTAGAACAAAATCGTCCACACTCGAAATCAAGAAATCGTTATAAATCCCAAAGAAAATTTGTTAATTTCATAAAATATTTGGTAATAACGCAAATAAATGGTGTAACTTCAAACTAAGTTGGTTTTTTAGGAAACACCATAGATTCCAACGGTATTTGGCCAGATAAATGTCGCGTAGATTCCATATAAATGTGTAAACAACCAAAAACTGTACACGATCGAAGAACAAGCAGTTTAAATAAATTGTCAACGGTCCAAAGTTCAAAAACATACCAAATCACAAATCGATCGTTATCCAAATCAGATTTTTTGGAACCATCTAAGTAAATTGATCAGATTGATTTTGATATAAATCTTCGACGATACTTTCAGAATTTAAGTTCTGCAGTACTATCACGACACGATCGAAATCACGCATTTGCTTCGAGTAAACTAAATAGTTGCACACATATGTCTTTATTCGTACAGACACATATGTCTTTATTCGTACATGCAAAGGTCCGTTTCGTGTAATCTCGTGATCCAAAAAACTTTTTTAAACCTGGATGAATTAATACCCAAAATGTGTTAAAAAATAATTTTTTGGATCACTCGCCCATAAGAATTTTCCGGATAAGCCATTTGAACTATCGCCATGTACTCTTGACTTTTCGGTACCCAATTGGGTATGCAATCAAATTGGATAAGTGGCCACATAAGAGGATTGTATTATATTCAAAATAACAATGTAACATGCCTCGTAGCCTTATAGGGCTTAAGCTCTTAACGCATCTTAAGGCCTCTTACTCGGCATCATCACCTTAATGGCTCGTACTTAGCATTAACTTCTTAATGCCTTATACTTAGCATCAACACTTTAATGCTTCGGTCGACAATGCGAGGCATCAGCACCTCAATAACTCGGTCGAGGCATTGCAACATAATGCCTTGGTCAAAGCATTGCAACACAATGCCTCGGTCGTGGCATTGCGTCATAATGCCTCTGTCAAGGCGTTACAGCCTCATCGAATTTATCCACCAACCAACTTTTCCTATATATGCTTTAATCTCACCTAATACGTGACGAAAAAACACTGGTTTCAGGCAAAAATAACCTTCTGCTCGGTATCTGCCGACAATCTTATTCGTTCACTTCGTCACAACTTCATATGGTTCACAAAAACAGCGCCGATTGACATTCATGTGGAGACTATGAATGCCAGAATGCAATCACAATAGGTATCTTATACCCGACATAAGTATTCTATACCCGACATACACGACTTGTCTTCTTTTCAAAAATAAACCTTGTCCGCGCTTACAATCAAATTTTATATTGGATATTAAATTGGGTATAAAAATAGGTATTCCATTGGCTATCCAATTGGCTATTCCAATTTGATAGCCAGTTGGATAACAAATTGGATACCTAATTATATACCTAATTGAATACCTAATTGAATACCCAATTGGGTAGCTAATTGGATATCCAATTCGATAGCCAATTGGATACTCAATTGGATAGATCAAGTATCCACCTAAGTGGATACCCAGTTAAATAGCCAACTGGATACCCAATTGGATAGCCAATTGGAAACCATATTAGATATAGCCAATAGGATACTTAATTGGATACACAATTGTTGACCCAATTGGACAGACTGGAAATCCACCTAATTAGATTTCCAATTCAATAGCCAATTGGATACCAAGTTGGATACCCAATTGGGTACCATATTGGTTACCCAATTTGATAGCCAATTGGATAGCCAATTGGATACCCAATTAAATACCCAATTAGATACCCAATTAGAAAGCCAATTGTATACCCAATTTGATAGCCAAGGTGGTACACAATTGGATAGCCGATTTGGTACCCAATTGGATACTTAATTGGCATGTTTACCCAATTGGATAGATTGGGTATCACCCTAATTGTATACCCAGTTGAATAGCCAATTGGATAGCCGATTGGATACCCAATTGGATAGACAACTAGATACCCAATTGGATAGCCGATTCGATAGCCGATTGTATAGCCGATTGGATAGCCGATTGAATAACCAATTGGATACCCAATTAGATACCCAATTGAATACCCAAATGGATAACCAATTGGAGAGCCAATTGGATACCCAATTGGAGAGCCAATTGGATACCCAATTGAATACCTAATTGGGTACCTAATTGGGTACCTAATTGGAAACCCAACTGGATAGCGAATTAGGTAGCCAATTAGATATCCAATTGGGTAACCAATTAAGTACTCAATTGGGTATTCAATTGGGCATCCAATTAGGTATCAAATTAGGTATCCAATTTTGTGTCCAATTTGGTTTCCAATTGAGTATCTAGTTGGGTACCCAATTAAATGCCCAATTTGGTACCCAATTAAATACCAAAATTGATACCTAATTGGGTACCCAACCGAATATCAAATTGGATACCCAATTGGATACCCAATTTGATAGCCAATTGGATACCCAATTGGATAACCAATCGGATACCTAATTTGATATCCAATTGCATACCCAATTGGATACCCAATTGGACGGTCAATTGGATACTCAATTGGATTTCCAATTGTTTACTCAATTGTTTATCCAATCGGATAGATGGGTATCCACCCAATTGGGTACCCATTTAATTGGGTATTTGATTGGGTACCTAATGAGACACCCAATATCCAATTGTGTACCCAATTAAATTCTCAAGTGTGTACCCAATAAAATACCCAATTGGGCACCCAATTAGGTAACCAATTGGATACCGCCAATTGTATACTCAATTGGATACGCAATTTGATAGATTGGGTATCAAATTAATTGGATTCTCAACTGAATGATACCCAATTGGTTGCCAAGTTAAATAGCCAATTGGATACCTAATTGGATAGCCAATTGAATACCCTATTGGACAGCAATTGGATACTCAATTGGATATCCCATTGTTTACCCAATTAGATAGACTGGAAAGCCCCTTAATTGGATTTCCAATTAAATAGCCAATTGAATAGCCAATTAAATACTTAATTTGATACCCAATTGGGTAGCTAATTAGATATCCAATTGGATATCCAATTGGATACCCAATTGAATACCCAATTGGATACCCAATTAGGTAGCCAATTGGACACTCAATTGGATACGAAATTCTTAACCCAATTGTATATAATGGGTGCCTACTTAATTGGATACCCAGTTGAATAGTCAATTGGACAGCCGATTGAATACCCAATTGGACAGACAATTAAATAGCCAATTGGATCCCAATTTGATATCCGATGGGATAGCCGGTGGGATAGCCGATTTGATAGCCAATTGGATAGCCAATAAGATACCCAATTTGATACCCAATTGGATACCCAATTGTGTACCTTATTGGATACCCAATTGGATAGCCAATCAGATAGACAATTTGGTAACCAATTAAGTACTCAACTAGGTATTCAATTAGGTATCTAATTGAGTATCCAAATGGGAATCCAATTTGGTATCCAATTGGGTATCTTATTGGGTACCCAATTGGATATCCAATTGAGTACCCAATCAAATACCCAATCAAATACCCAATTTAGTACCCAATTAAATACCCAATTGGGTACCCAATTAAATACCTAATTGGGAACCCAATCGAATATCTAATTTAATACAAAATTGGATACCCAATTTGATAGCCAATTGGATACCCAATTGGAGTACCAATTAAATACCTAATTGGGAACCCAATCGAATATCCAATTTAATACAAAATTGGATACCCAATTTGATAGCCAATTGGATACCCAATTGGAGTACTTAATTTGCCTTCTAATTGGCTATCCAACTGGGTTTCCGATTGGCTATCCAATTGGGTATATAATTGGGTATCTAATTGGCAATCTAACTGTCTATCAAAATGGGTAAACAATTGGGTATTCGATTGAGTATAAAATTGGCTATCCAATTGTTAATGCCATGCAACATAAAGCCTAGGTGGAGGCATTACAATTTAATGCCTGATCTAATTTTTCCACCAACCAACTTTTTCTATATAAAACACTGGTTTTAGGCAAAAAAAAACTTTGTAAAAAGGATAAGGATCTGTGTGGACAGTCAATCCGCACTAAAGTCTTTATCTTTATAATAGAATATAACTCTTGCTGTGCAACGATCAAAATGATATTCTCGTGAAATCAACAAACGAACTGGAGATAATAATTTATTTTTGTTATTATTTTCGTTATTTTGACCGAATTTTGTTGTCTATTGACAAAAGTTTGATATTATTTTTTGCGGTTCATACGTCATTACTGTATCAAAACATATACGCATATCATCTCAGATGAAGAAACACCAATTATATTGCCATATTACAATAAATGATACACGTGCATCAATATTTGAAATTTATTCACACGATTATCATATGTTTACAATATAATATTCAAATTAGTTTTTGTCCGAAATTTTGTTTTTGCTGTGTCTTTTTAGTCAAAATAAAATAACCAAGTAGATAAGTAGGTAAATGCATATAAATATGAACTATCTCTCATATAATAAAATATATATATATGTACGAGTATAAACATTGTTAAATATACGTACACGTTTTGCAAGTCATCGTTATATTTTTTTTAATCTTAAACTTATGCAAAATAGGTACGTCTTTTAAAATAACCTACGTAAAAATCAGCTTGGGGGAAAAGACAGTCGTCGAGCAGATGCAGCACTTCCATACTACATATTAATATATTATATATATTTGTATAGTTACTGTGTGTAGTTGTGTACTGTAGCCAAAAATCTTTGTATAAATTAATTATATCACAGATTAAATACTTATACTTGTCTGTGATCCAATATGAAAAAAAGAATATATATTTATCTCTCCTCTCCAATAGACGCATCAAAAGTATTTCAAGGTGATTTGTCGTTGGCCGACGTCAATTCGACTACGCAGGCACTGTTTTTGAGACTTTAAGTCCTACAGACATCATAAACCGATTTCGAGAAGTTGTCAATTGACCACACAACGACTACGTAACACAGTCGTAGTTAGACTTCGAAAATGATATACCATGTCAAATCGCCGTTGCGTAGTCAGTGCATGACTTCTCGCAAAGTCGGTTCACGACGTCTTTACGACTCAAAATAAATTCTCCATTTAGGTTCAAAAAACGGTTTCCATAAAATAATAGCATTATGGAAGGTAAAAATCATTCCTTTTAGACAGATTAAAACCAAACAAAAATATGGAAGTAAAATACACTCTTGCTTATTATTATATGTATATCCAAGACAAAATTCGCATATTCGTTAACTCAAAATTCAACCAGTCATTTTATTTCCAAGAACTCGATAGACACACTTTATCTCCATCAACAAAACAGCCAAAATAACGCAGGTATACATATATAAATTTAAAACGAAAAGTAAATAACAAGAATTCATATTATTTTCGGGAATAATATCTTAAATTAATTTTATATACTCGAAGCATTTTATCTCTGTCTGCTTGTGACCCTGATTTTGCGGTTAACAAAAAAAAATACAAATAAAAAGATAATATTATCGCACTTTCAGAAATGTTAAGCGTTTTTTTTTTATTGTTTGAGAAAAGTATTATAGTGGATGAAAAAATTGTAGATACAATTTAAATGTTATTATTTTTATTTTTTTGCCAAGCACATTAAGCAGTTTGAGTAGTACAACTAATGGCAAACTAATGCAATTAAAGAAAGACAGAATTTTTTTGATTATATTAGGCGATTGTCTACAAAAAGAAAAACGTTTTAAGTTTAAAATAAATAACATAAATATTTTTAATTGTTTTGCATATATACTACTGTGTGTGAACGCGCAAGCACGTGTTGATGTTTTAACTAAAAAATAATATAAACACATTTCATTTAAATTCAAATGATTTTTGCAAACCGTATCTTTATACTCGTACATACATTTTGCATTGTAAAATGTTTCATTATATACCATAAAATGTTTCTGCAGAAAAATAGTGTTAGAAGCCTAAATTTTTTTTCGGAAATAGCTCATTAAAATAATATTTTCACGAAATGCCAGCATGTTGTGTTCTTATCAATATGAATTATTTTTTATTATCAATATAAAGAAACATACCGTACCACAACGTATTAGCGAATTTGTTATATCAGTAATTGCGCATACAAAATAAACAATTAAAAAATTTCTGAAAAATTGCATACCGATACAAAGAATAAATATGTATAATTTTAAATTTCAAATAAAGAACCGTGAAATATATTGTTTCTAGGTAGAGACAACGTTTAGCTATTATATTATTATCATCCTATACTTGTTTTTTTTTTGTCAGTAAATAAAATTTTGTTTCGTTCGTTAATCAATAATTGTTTGTTCGCTTAAATAGAAATTAAGTTTTATGTATACATCACAAGTTAAAATGTTAATTCAATGTTAGTTATATATACGATATATAGCTCGATACGTATGTATGCATGTATAAAAATGAACAAAACAATGTTTACAACTAAAAGAGGAAATTAAAATACATTAGTTTCAGTGGTGCATTTTATAATTACAATTTGTGTCTAATTTTTCAATAATGTCTGATAGAAAGAAGAAAATTTAATAAACAAATTATATTCATAATTTATTTATTTTTTCAAATTTTTCCATTTAAGCAATTTTTTAAATTAATTACTATAGAAAATAGCGAAGTAGACTTATCTCTCAGAATGAAGTTAAGTTTAGTGATGAATTTTAAAATTAAAAATTTATATCTGATTGTTCACTATAAAACTAATCAACAATCGAATCTGATCAGCAATTTATATATTTTTTTTACACAAAACGTTTTTATATCAATTTAATTTATTTATTTATATGTTTATGTTTAAATATATTTTTTGGAGAGGTGAAACCAGATTTTATAGTATGAGCAAGATGTGCGTCTTCACTATTTCTTCGAACGATCTTATAAACTTCTCAGATATACCTGAAAAAAAGTATCTCAAAGGTATCAAAAAGATACATAAATAAAACTAAATTAAGCGTCTCTACAGCCGGGTTATTATATAAATACATGTCAAATATAATGGCGTCTCTACGGCCGGGTTAATTTGTCCGATCGATCTGAAACTTCACAGATAAGCAATATCGGGCAAAAATTAGTCCCTCAAGGATATATATATATATAAAAAACAGAATTTGACGTCTCCACCGTAACTTTGTCCGATCGAATTAATTAGTAACTTCTTAGTGCTAATTAGTCCATTAGTACTAATTAACACTAAGAAGTTACTAATTAATTCGATCGGAAAAAATTAAACCTTTCTATATATATCACAAAAACTATTTTGGATAGCATACTAAATCTAGGATTTTTAGTAGGAGGGCCAATATCCGGCCCAATTTTTTAGGAAAGGGGCCAGTTGTTTTATATTAAAAAAAGGATCGATTTAGGACATTGGATGATCTAGACAGTATAGAATTTAGCTGTATATAAATATAAATTTGAATTCGCGCCGCAGGCTATTTTTTTAAGTCGACATTAGCTGCCTATGTAATAAATATATACTAAAACTTGCTCAACTATCTCTTATTTAATTTTAAGTGTTTTTATTTTTCCTTTAATTGTTTTTTTTTTAATTTACTGCTGTATGTTAATTGAATTAA
>JANTEX010279695.1:0-11509 GCA_024741295.1 Macrocera vittata | reverse complement strand
TTTTCTTGAAATGTTAGAATTTCAGAAAAAAAAGTCCTCTTTTAATAGTTGAATTGAATGTATTATTTTTAAAGTAGGGCTGGAATCGCAATAAAATTAAATATTTTTTCTTCGTTTGTTATGTTAAAGTCGTAGGTAATAAAAGTACACAAGTTTTGATATAGTATCTTTTGCTCGACCTTTTGCTAACAAATGAACGTTTATATTTGATATTATTTTCATAAAAACAATATTAAAAAAATGTTTAAAAAGTACATTTAGTTTCAAGTTGTACGTAAAAATATTTAGCATACAAAGGTAAAGTTATTCGATATTATTTTCGATACCTTTAAAAAAAAATCTTATTTGTTTTGCATCATTGGAGTAACTTCAACTTCCAGTGTCGAGCGGTCAAAAATGAAATTAAAACTTGTTTACCTGAATACTATTTTTATAATTTACGACTACATAATTATAGGGCTAGCCGAGTCCCACTCTTAACAAGAAAAAAAAAGTGGAAACAAATGATCAATCAGGGCATTATTGTCAAAGCAGCGCCTAGACCACAAAAAACCTATGCGCGCCTCAGACCAAATAACATATTTAGTGAGACATCATTTTTGATCGAACTTCATTTTTAATTGCCAATGAAAAAGAAAAATTAAACAAAAATTACTATTGAATAAGTTGGAATAGAGCAAAGAGAATTTTTGGCTCGCATAGCATAGGTACTGGTGAAACTGAAATCTAACTATTATTTTAACAAAAGATATTTTTTAGAATCAAAAGTTGAACTGAAGTATTTCTTAGTTATACCGATTTATATTTTTAACTGTATATATTTAATTAAAAAGGTTTTCAATTGTTTGACATTCTTTGTATTGATTTTCTTTTTACTTAGCCAGAGAGAAACTGAAAGCTCTATTCAACTCCGAAAAAATCTTAACCAAAATTTGACGATTAAGCGCAAAATGTATGCCAGATTTTCAAATAATATTTACACAGTGTCCAATAAGTTCGAATATATTGGATTTTTATTACGTGCTGATATACCAAGAATGCATTTTTATAGTAGACTTTGGAAATGAATTATTTCTTTAATTCATAGAATCATAATTTCAACAAAAAAAAAACACTTTGAATAGTTTCATAGGGCAAGTGCTACGCTATGGAAGCAACACGTGTACTAATTGCTCCCGCAATTTTCGTACAAAAAAGCGCATTAAACCAATTAGATAGCAAGTTCGACGGATAAAACGGAACGATCAGTCAGTACAAAAGCTCGTCAGACAGCATAAAATTAAGAAGTCTTCAGCTCTGGGTTGAAATAATACCTCTCTGATTTCTTCTTGCTTAGCAATCGCAAGATTAATTGAAATAAGTTTTTAATATCTCATGGAATAGATTTTGTAACTTCAGGTTAAGGTGCCGCAAGTAGCAATAACTAAACAAGTAAATACGCAATCTATAATCATTTATTTTTAACGTTTCAAATGAAGTTGTTTAAAACTGTTTTAAACATTTAGTTTAAAACAAAAACGGAAAAAGGTACTGATGTTGCACATGGCAGGTGAGAATTTGTTTGAGATTTTTAACTCCCTTCCTGATCCTCCACAAAATTTCAATTCAAAATGACGAAAGTCAAGACAATGCAGACGATAAGCAACATGCACGGGCGAAACGCAAGTTGGTAACATACCATGTTTCGTGCCAAAGAAAAATTTGAATTTTGAAATTTTTAACTTCAGAGAGGCAAAACAGTTGCAAAACGAGTCAGTGGATCAATTTTGAGCACGCTTTTAAAAACTTTCAACACACTGCAAATTTGTCAACAAAGACGAGGAAATTAGATCTCAAATAATTTTAACCACAACATCATCAAATTTGCGCCGAAATGGCTACGTGAAGAATTAACGCTACAACATTTGTTAACATATGGCAGATCATTGGAGACAACAAAACTACAATTGACAGGAATCGAGACAACAAAAACAAATAATCAAATATTCGTCAATTTTAACAGATATCAGCGGAAGAATCATCGAACACATCGAACAACAAAAACAACGTGAAATCAAACAATAATAACCGTAACAAGGACAATAATTGCAAAAACTGCGGTAACAAGCGGAACCAAAGAGAAAGTATACATAGAGAGAACTTGGTGACTCTGCTCTCATAAGCTTGTGTATATTGACAACCTAATCAGCTGGTTGGGGTACGGCCATTTTGATATCGTGCGAAAATTTAAAAGCCGTCCAATATTCAAAAATTTAGCGTAGTAGACCCCATCGTACACCACAAAAATGCATGAAATACTGTGAATGTACGACCAGGATCGTACGTCAGGCAACACTTCAGTAGTGATCCCAACAAACATTTTCGATGAATGAGTTTTCTTTTGGCGTACATACCAAACTGCTTATCATAACTTAACATCGTTTTGAAGCACTTCTGAAGTACTTGATTAGGCCAGCTTCAGTTTGCTGTACCTTACAAGTGTCATTTAGTTGCAACAAATAATGTTCATTTTCCAAAAAGTCGATCGTGCTCCTAGCCTATAGTTTTGTTTATAATTTTCTTTTTAGAATTCAACAAATAGAAAATTTGTTGTTATTCCTCGAAACTTTTCCGATTTCTTACAATAAAATGTCTGCTATTGATTACAAAAAAATCGCCACAAAAAAACCGGACTACCAGCAGAGAGCCAGGGATTCACTTTTGCGAATCGGTTAGAACTAACAATCTCTGTTGCTGTTCTACCATTTCTCATCTCAGTGCTTCATTTGTCAATAAAATTTCAGAAAACCTTATCACCGGCAAGAAACAAGACCAATGCTTTGAATTGATAGCCGAATTCATATTTCTCGAAAAGAAACCGCAGGACATTCGAAAACCGTATGGCAACCAACCACAAAGCATAAATGGTCTCACAATAATACAAGAGTTTCAACTGGTCGTTGTGTTGTGCGAATTTTTTTCCCGTTCCTCATCGGATGTCACGAAAAATGCAATTTTCCTCTCACTGTTCGGTGGATCAGCCATGCCGTATTCGCGATCTCGTGTTCTTATCAAATTGATTAGCACGGCAGTATCGGGCTCAATTGCGCCGGTATAATGCAAACACAATTATTTTCCGCACTACAATTTCTAAGCAGGGGGGTATTTTATAGATTCTAAGAGCGGCCGGCACCTGGATGCAACAACTCGGACCCACATCGGCACCATGCCTAGATCTTGCCAACAACTTAATCCAAGACTTTATCATCTTCTCCAATAAATGTTCGGATCAGCTACGAACATTACCGCTCATTGCATCTCGATTTGCAATCAATTTCATGACAGCAGCAGCCGATCTTTATCTAAACGACAGCAAGAACAATGAGTATAATCGACAGATAACTGTTCCGCCAGATATGCTTTTGGACGTGATCACGGAATGGGTTACGAACAATCCAGCACTTTGTCTGGCCACCCAGCCACCATTGGCACTGCCTCAAGGTGCCATTTCTATGCCAGTTGTCACACCATTAGCCGGTCTTATCAGATGGTGTGTTCTGGCACCGTTATTTCCGCCACATGAATCACCGTCATACAGCAAATTGCATTTAGCCCTACTGCAAAGTTTGCTGCAAGCCTCATCGTCAAACACAGCAAACGCTTTGAATGCCCTACACTTGGGACTGATCATAATAACGCTAAAGAAAAAGTCGCAGCAAATAATCGATGCAAATGGCAATCCTGAACAAGATGCACAGTATCAGTGTAGCATTGAACGTTTCGCTCAGGCTCTGCAATTGGCATTGTCCGCTCAGACAATGTCCGGCAATTTGCCGCAGTTATTTTGTCGCCTAGAAACGTTGCCAAGAAATCCACTTTTACAAATTGTCATAAAATCACAACGAATTTAACTGGAAAAAACGTAAAAACAAATTTATTTCTTCATTCGTTTGGCCAATTTTCGTTCATCGATCGCTGCACGATCGGCAGCAAAGCGTCTCCGCAACTTTCCAACTTCTGCTTGTTTGGCATATTGCTTTTGAAATCGATAGAAGTTTTTCAATTCCTTTTTCTGTTGACCACTTTCTATTTTTGCGTTGAGTCGCGAAAGGACTCGTTCGGTTTGCGCAAATCCGCCACCCTTTTTGACGATCGTCCAACCATCGTCATCGGGTCGCTGTTGAAGCTCTTGTTGTTCGGCTTCTTTTGTTTGACGTTCGGTTTCGTCGAAAATCTCCAGATAACCTTCGACTTCCTTTTGTAGGTCGGCTTCGTTAACGTGGCGTTGTAGGTATTCGGTCATCCATTTGGCGAGACCAGTTTGTAGAATTGTTTTGTTGTTGTCGAACAATTGGACTTCGTCTTGGGACAATGCTTTGCGCAGTGCTTTTGATGTTTTGAATATGATAAATGCACATTTAAATTTGTCTGCCGATGCATTGGGACCGGGAAGATAATTAAAGTGTGAATGTTTCGGTTCGGGCTTAGGCACTTCTTTCAGATCGGCATCGGCTGAGAAAATTATTTCCACAACAGTGCCAGCCGATCTGTAGCCAAACTCGAGTTGTTCCTTGTTGACATATGGTGGAACATTTAGAAGGCACAACGTTTTTCCGTCTGGAATGCGATCATTGGCCGGTTTTTGTTTGTGCTCTCTGATGAATAGTTGATGCCATGTGTTGCGATCGCTACGATGTTTTAGTTGAACAACTGTGAGAATGAATTGTTTTATTTTTATTGGATGTAGGTAAGCACATAAAGTCACCTTTAAATCCATGATTGTCTCGAAGCATATTTGGAATTGGATGCGGAAGTCGATCCTTTGGTTACAATTAAAAATGTAAGGCCAAAAATCTTTAATAGCACAAAAGTAAACAATTTACCCTTTTGACACAATAACACATGCTCGATGCCCAGCAAACTATCGATTCTTTACAATTGCAAGTACTTTTTTGACAAAAAACAAAACGACTATCAATACTTTTGAATTTTGCAGGGTGTCTCTGTGCATTTCGCTGTCATTTCTGTCAAAATAGTTTCAATAAAACAAAAATTGTGGGTTTGCCGAACCAATTTGTTTACATCAATTAAAATATTTCTGTTTTATTCGTATTTTATTATTTAATCTGCACAATTGACAATAATTCAATTATTAGTTAACAAAAAATAAACCATGGCTCACAAAACGAAATTGTCAAAAGGCATACTTGAAATGAAATTTATGAAACGCACCAGAGACAAAGTGATAAAGGAGGAAGACGATGCCCAGGGTAGAGCTATGTATTCCAGTGAGATTACCGACAAAATGTTGCACGGCAATTCAAAGTATATAGTGGAACCGAGTTATGTCCCTGTTGAAAATCTAATGGAAGGCCGGCGTAGCTACCGCGGGATGAATCCGGAAATCGAACGATTACTGGAATTGGAAATGGAAGCGAAAATGGCCAAATTTGATGCGACCACTAATGTGAATGTTAAACAAGATGTGTCCGATAAAGAAATGGCCAATTATTTTAATAAGTTTAACAAGAAGAAATAACAAATTTGTTGAGTTTCGACAATTTTTATTTAAAATTTGTGTATGTATATATTGTGTGAAATGTTTTGGATGAAATAAAAGGACATTTTTTGCAGAAAACGAAATCGTAAGCTGAGTTTCATCGTTATTGAAGCTGGTAAAGGTTATTATGGGAAGGTGAACCTATAATTTTTGTCTGCCGTTCTATCGTTGACGGATGGAAGTACCAAAGCAGAAGCCATTGGAACACCACAGAATGCAGATATTCTGTTTGGTTAACTATATAGATTAGATTTGCGCGTCAAGTATAAAGACTTAGAAACTATATCGGTACGTTGCACTAAACCCCAAAATATAGAAAGGTTTATACAAATAATTTCCCCTATGTTGCTGATCGCGCCACTTTCAAACCGATGCAGCTTTTAAACTAAACCCAAAATCTGCCTCAACGGTATCTTACTAATCGAATTCATGAGTATCTGCCAATCGTTCTCAATCTGGTCTGTCCAAAACCTGAACAATCACAGACGAAATAAATATCAGTTTCTTCCTCAAGACCATAATTTGGGCACACATCAAGCTGGTACTTGCCCGTCCTCTAGTAGGTACTTGCCCGTCCTCTAGTAGGTACTTGCCCGTCCTGGTCAGCTGATTGACGCTCTCACTTCCATCAACGTCTGAGTGATCAATAACCCACACAAGTTTAACTGTGCTTTTACATGCGACCCTTTTCAAACCAGACAACAACCCTTTCCGTCGAACCCTGTGCTTAGATTGCTAATTAAATGTGTCTGTAAGAAATATAATACAAACACCAACAACACAAACAATCAACAATAAGATATATTCCAGCCACAAATGCTGGAGCTGTACGCACAATGTCACAGTATGGACACATTTTAGCAAAAAAACATTATGAACACATTTCCGCATGTTCAATGCACAAAAAAAGCCAGCTTTTTGTGGCTATTTTGGTAAAGTTACCACTTTTAGCCGTTTTTTTGTCGTTCAATGCGTCTGCACTAATTAATCAACAGTTGGCTGAATGACAATCAAATACAGTCTCTACCACAACGAACATTAGTCACCGAAAAAAAAGATTAAAACCGTACATGACTAAAGACATAATGAATGCGATTAATATAAGAGAACGTGCATACAGGCTAATGAAATTGTACCCAGAAGTAATTGAACTTGAAGTTAAATTTAAAATTATACGAAACAAGGTAACAAATCAAATCAAACACTCCAAAAAAAGATACTACAGTGGCAAAATAGCAAACGAAGTCGACAACCCAAAAAAATTATGGAAAACCATAAACTCGCTTATCTTTAATAGAAATGCTAAATCTGGTAATGACATTCTACCGCAAAAGGTCACGATTAACGGCATAGAGACGAACGATAAAATGACTATACTAAATCAACTCAACAATCATTTCTCAACAATTTGCAACAGGGTACATGACGATTCAATTGATGCTATAACCGTAACACGTCCATTATTTAGTTTTCAAAACACAAACGAAGAAGAAGTATGTTCAGCAATATCGTCACTCAAAAATGGTGCAGCAGCAGGATACGATGGTATCAGCGTACAAGCTATCAAAAAAATATCGCACGTTATTGCAGAACCTCTTACGTTAATATTCAATGACATCATCAATACAGCCGAATTTCCAAATAAACTTAAATTAGCAAAGATACGCCCAATACACAAAAATGGTGACAAAGATGAACCGGCTAATTACAGACCCATCAGTGTACTTCCAGTGCTGTCGAAGCCAATAGAAAAAATAATTAAAAAACAAATGGATGCATACATAGACCAACACAATTTAATTAATGTAAAGCAATATGGATTCATGGCGAAATCTAGCACGACATCGGCATGTGTTGATTTTATCAGTACGGTACAAACTTCACTTGATTCTGGCAAGAAAACTGCTTGTATATCACTTGATCTTAGCAAAGCTTTCGATTCATTACAACATAAACTCTTAGTAAACAAAGTCAGAGCACTTGGATTCGACAATCAAGCCACAAAACTGATAGACAATTATCTTACCGGGCGAAGACAATACATACACATGAATGAACTAGACAGTGAAGAAATTGACATCAAATGCGGCGTTCCACAAGGGTCGATAGTCGGCCCACTTTTATTTAACATATATATAAACGATATCTTCTCACTCGATCTTTCCGGTAATCTAATCATGTATGCTGACGATGCAATTTTGACGTACTCGTGCAATAATATAGAGGAGCTTCAGCGATGTATGCAAGAGGACTTAAATGTAATATCAATATGGCTGGAACGACATCACCTAAGGATAAATGTAATTAAATCATACTTCACCTTGTTCAGAAGTGGTCCCAAATATTTTGATTTGATTTTTGCACCGGTTTCAATGTGTCTTCTTGATACCTACCAGTTGTTTTTATCTGTATACGATTGGATTCTTACATTTTTTGTTGTATTGACTTCTTTGATTTTTTTGTTCTTTCACGATAACTTGTTTAGCCCTCATTCTTAAATCGTTTCTAGCATCTTCATACATATTAATAATTTCTAATTCAATCATATCAAGTTGTGATAACTTAACACCCGTTAGCAATTCAAACGGGCTTCTTTCAATTGGTCTTTGATATGTGCTGTTGATACAGCGTTGTACTCTTCCAACATGTTTGTGCCATTCCGACATCTTATTTATGGACAATTTTGCCTGCACTGCCATTACGACTTGATGAACTCTTTCAACTTGATGAACTCTTTCAACTTGACCATTTCCACGAGGAACACCGATAGTTATTGTCAAATGTTGAATTTTTCGCAATATTCCTTGAAATCGATTGAAGTGAAAGCTGTACCTCTGTCTGTAATTAATCTTAATGGATTCGAGTTCTTGCTAAGCTTTACTGGCATTTGTTGTTTTGGTTGGGAATAACCACGTGATTTTTGTGAATGCGTCTATTATCACAAATAAATATTTTTTATTTTTTAGCTTCGTTTCCAAAATTTGGTTAATATTGATCGGCAAAATTCGTCTTCGTCTTGTTTGTGTTTTATTACATCTAAATGGGGGTCATACACGTACACTACAGGTTCCCGACCTAATGCATCAGCGTGTTTCATTCTTGCTTTCGATCGATGTTCGATTGCATAGTCAAAATCTTCAATTAACTTTGCCCATCTTGCAAACAACGGTATTACTTCGTCTTGTTCAGAGTTTTTTCGAATGCAGAACAATCCGTTAAAATTTAACGGTATCCCGATAAGGTATGCTCTTAACTCATTAACGGCCAAGCGGATTTTTTTTAGATCAACTAAATCCGGATAATTTTTTAGGCTAATTTTCACCCAAGGAACTTAAAAAAATCGACTTCAGATTTTTCCGATCAGCAGTTTTCCAGGAAAACGGTGTTCCCAAAAGGGAACGTAAAACATAGCAAAATATCACACTACATAACGGATCGGGTGCCAAATACTCATAAATACAAATATACGTATACAAGACGTATAGTACATCAAAATCAAATACATTTACTCAAACAAAAATTTATTCTAACATTTTAGAAGATGTATATGAATTACATATCAATGTCTATTTTTGCTTGGTTTTGATAATAAAAAACTATAAAACATTACAAGATATACATAAAATATTTTCTATCTTCGACCTGTGCCCCTTCGATTAAATTTCAGGGTCCAAATTGTTTTTTTATCGAAAGTCGAAAGTCAAAAATATATTCAGGAAAAACTTTTTTTCAAAAATATTCCTCTATCAGGAACACCGGGACGAAATGGCTTAATCTCTTAATCAATGCAACAACCCCTGCCAGTACTTCTAGATTATATGCACTATATTTATTTTCGGATTGTGACGTCGCTTTTCTTACATATGTTGGTATACCGAATGAGATTTATTGTCGTCATTCTTCTGGAGTAATACAGTACCATATCCATCTTTATAGAAGCGTCCATGTGCAGTTCTGTCACTGCATATTCATTTTAAATTTGAAGAACCGGTTTAATCGTTATACTTCGTTTAAGCTTTTCAAAAATTGTTCTTTATTCGGTTCCAAACACAAATTTTTCGTCTTTCTTCAGTAAACTAAATAATTAGTCCGAAAATTGGTATACATTTTCAAAATTGATTAGCTAAACCGACAAACACTGTTGTATTTTGTGCGTCGTCTTTGGTTTGGCAAACTTTTGGAGTGCATCAACTTTCTTTGTTGATGGCGAACTATTGTTTCCATCGAGGATGTAACCAGATACTCAATGCTCGATTTTAGAAAGTGGCACTTCTTCCAGTTAATATTTATTCCTCTTTCAGCAGCAATTTTCAACACATGCTTTAGCTTACCGATGCCTTCTGCAACGTCTTGTAAAGGAATAATTAATTTAATCGTAAGCCAAAACATTTTTTCACTTCTTCTTGATTGTTAAGTGAATTCTTTATTTCTTCTCGTTTTTTCTTGACTTGTACATTCTCTTTGGTAAAGCACACATCTGCGATTAGGAAAATTTCGGAGCCCAATATAAAACGTTACCCACCAACCCTAATGAAGGATGTGAAACAATTTTCTAATTGATACCCATTGATTGATTTGAAACAATCAATTTTTATCAAATTGTGCAAACTTCCACTATCTTCCAAAGCCTCCATTTCAAGATTCTTGATAATGATTTTTACCATAGATCTCTCAAGTCCAATTGCGACACAAACGCTTTTTATTTGGTTCACGTTCATTGTAACATTTTTTCGCAATATTTCCAAAAATTTTACATTTAAAGCACTTGCTTCCTTTTTCTCTTTCCGGACAAAGATTCATGTCCAGTTGAGCCACAGTGGAAACATCGTTGCATTTTCTTAAATTCGTCGTTGTTAACAAAATATTCTCTTCTTTTCTTGTTTATCGTCTTCGTGTTGCAATTGAACTTTTTCGGACATCTTTTGATATATTTCGAGCATTTCTTTTAATCGTTTATCGTATTTACACCGTATAAACAAATTTAGTTGGTTTCGGTGGCTTCGTTCCCATTCACTATTTACTCGCAAATGTCTTCTTCTTCGATTTTGATATGGTTAGCAATTTCTTTCATGGCGTAACATATACATACTAAAGGAACTATTCGTCTTTGTTATTTTTTCGGCTTCGAAATGTATTGTGTACTTGTACACTGTTCAGTTTCTTCCTGAATTCTTTAGTGTTGTTTTAAATTTTTGCCAATTATTTAAATTTGCTACTGACGTGACGAACTGGCGAGCTGTTCCTTCCAGTAGTTGTTTGCCGAACACGAGTCTTTGTATATCATATTCCATCCAAACGTGTTACTGATGTTTTCGAAATTCACAATCCATTTGACAATTGGCAATGGAAAGTTGCTTATCAGCGCTATATCTGGTATTTTTTTGAGCATATATGTATAGTGTAAAAACGAAAATGTGAGGTTATGGCAGAATATTTAAGTTTTTCCAAAATTAACAATATAAAACTTCTGACGAATCTAAAATTTTGATAAAAACTAAATTCTAAATTGAAAAATCATTCTATTTTTATTCAGTTGCACTTCATTTTCTAATATTTTTTAAACAATTTACGCAAAAAATTCAAATTTTCATGTGTTTTCATCACTATATTTATTAAATATGAATCTACGGTAACGCCATGTAGTGTGTATTACCGCTCCCAATAGTGATATAAACGACTACGTATTTTGTTCACATTTTTAGGTTAAAAAATTAAGAAAATAATTCATATTTACCTTTTTATATACATACATTCAAAATGAGTTATGCTGGATTTATATTATGAATAATTGCAGAAAACTGAAAAGAGACCACGGTATCGAGAACATAAGAGAGAAAAAGACAAAACAGCTCACGAATACATACGCAAAAAAAGAGAATATTGTTGTCATTCTCGCTCCATGTTTTATTTTTAATTTTTTATCTCGCTTTAGTTTTCTGCAACTTGCAAATTTTCATAATATAAATCCAG
>JANTEX010279583.1:0-11510 GCA_024741295.1 Macrocera vittata | reverse complement strand
GGTTAAGATTGTTCACATTGGTTTTTTCACTAACATTTTTCCAGTAATGACTTTCAAACGAATATTTATAAATTACTAATTGTAATATCTAATCATATTCTATCATAGCTGTAAGGTAAGGTATCCATTAACCAACACCTAAAAAAAACTAACTATATTGTAAAAATTTGAAAACAAATTTTTGAAAATGAATAATTATTACTTACTTGTACTTTAGAATATATGTACCTATGCAGATGGGAATTTCAGGATTATGTCAAATGTTGAAGGGAATAAAGATAACGATTATGATCATTCCCTTAACGGGCGGCGCACTGGAACTTGGTATACGACTCTGATCTTTTTTACAGTTGAAGGTTATAGCGGTAATAGCAGTAGTAGAAATACACTTTACTCGTGACAAGTACAATATATTGTTAAATACATCAATTTTTTTGAATAGATAACGATAGATTAAATTATTTTGAAATATCGCTGTCATAAATTCATTATATATATATATTTTTTATTTTGTGAGTACAAGTAAATAACAAGTGAAAAATCAGTATTGAGGCTTGAGATGAATACATATCTGCTGCATATAGCTGTAAATAGAATAATAATTATTTCTTTGCAAAACAGCAATGTAACATATTTGGAATACATATACAATTGAGATCGCGACCATATCAACTGTGCATACTCAAACCAATTGTAGATTTAACTACTACGTTCCATTTAGCCCAAACCCAAACACACATAACAATCCAAGTTATCAGGTCAAAAGTTTTATACCACCAAAGGACGACATAAGTACAAACTTTGCATAGTATAACTATTGTGCCCGTCTCTCTCTTCTTTATGAAGAAACAAAAAAAAATATGTCGAAAATGTATATGACATTGTATTGTCGTAAGTCGTATAACGAAGCTGCGTAATTTCAAACTGTATAAGTGTAATGGCACTTGTGATTACAGACTTACAGAACGAAAAGACCAGATTTTTTTTTTATCATTTAAATCGTATTCAAAATTCTTTTTATTATTGTTTTAAGAGCGTGCTCTCATTTATTATTTACGAGCACAAGAACAGATAAGTAGCGTCGTACTTAATACATTTTAATTTTAATATTCGTTGCTATATATTTATATATACTAACTATCTGGCCATAACATTTGGTTTTAATATGACATATATTATATTGGCGTACATACATTTTACAAGTACGTATATAATAAGAAAAGTGTTTTATAAAGAAGTGCTATTTATCTAAAGTTTCTGATTGATAAGCTGGTTGATAAGCTAGTTGAGGCTGACTAATACAAAACTACTGATAAAACATCAAACCATGACTTACCACTTTCTCGCTCGCTTCAGTACTACTTTTTCTTAATAAGCGTTTATAAACCAATTGAATTTCCCTCCTGTTTTTCATTATGTAATAAAAACTATTGCAATATATATATAAATGCTAAATTCTGGCATATTTTATATTAAAAATATACGATGCACTAAATTGATGCAAAATTATTGTATAGGTTTTAGGTACAGTATATGTGTACATACTATTTTATACGATATATGCAAATTTATATTTATTTTTCTGTCTCCTGATCTAGGTTAGTGGTTTAAAAAATTATTTGAATTGTTTATTACTTCATATTATTGTTTATTAAATTTGATTCTCTGTTTTATTAAGATCTATCGTGCGTATATGTATACATATATATATATATATTTTATGTACGTGCAACGGCATATATATTGCATATGATATATTGTGCATGCATATGCTGTTAAATTATCCCTATATTACATAAACAATCAACATAAAATTTATTTACAACATCGCAGCACTATAAATTATATAAGCCATAGGAAAATTATTATATAATTAGAAATTGCAATTGCAGAATTAGATTAAAAACATCATCATCATATTTAGAGGAACGAAAAATAAAATCATATTGCACTTTATTAAACTTTATTTAAGTGTTATAAAAGAAAAAAAGTCAACATGTACATAGGCTATAAATGTACTAATTCTGATGGGTACCTACTTCATTTTGTCAACGCTTGACTTTCTAAATTGAACTTAATTAATATCAATATAATTTCACATATGTTATGATGTATCTATCAGTAGTATGGTATATCTATTCTCTATCTATTAAATACAATAGAGTGTAGTTGGTACTTACTTGAGCATTATACGTATATTTGGATTATGTATAAATATATGCGCGTTTGAATAATGGTATATTATCTAGATAAATTGAACTTTATTTCAATTTTCACTTCTATGTGTGCGTTGTTTCACTTTAAGAAAACATAGAAAATATTTCTGGTATTATCGGTTTTAGATTTGTCATAACTAAATAAACAGGTCCTTTCAAAAATCGTATACTTATACATTTTCTGATTGTATATAAATTAATTTCATCTTTTTGGGTTTTTTTTTTAATTTTATAACAATAATTTAATTTATATATATATATTTTTTTGTTATATATTTTAACAATGTCAAGTAACATATAATCACTTTTCAACTTCGTGTTACTACTAGAAGTACCGTGTCTAATGATGGCCATTCATTTTTTGTCGAGTTACTTTTTCCGTAAAGTTACTTAAATGCGATGACTTTGTACTTTATTTGCTGTGGACAGAAAATAATATCTACCTATTTGATGTGTATAATGTTTTCATCATAATTATTTTCTATGATAAAGTCACAATGTATTAAAAGGAACATAATACAGGGGATGAAATGGACACTATTGCCTAGATTTTAGGTATGTGCATGTATATCTATATAACAATAAAAGTGATTTATTTTACTGATTTGGTACTTTTTTACTGAGAACGTATAATAATGCATTATTATTATCAATCATTAAATCATTGCGTCGATTATCTTTAATATATATTTAGTTATTTATATTGTTGGAGATATTAGAATAATAATAATAGTTATGAAGATGATTTTCTTTTTAGATTTTTATATATTATTCATGATGCTTATAAGCTATTGTTTATCCCAATTGCCGAAAAAAAAAAACAGAATCTTGTATGTATTATTGATTGCTTTTAATTTTAAGACTATTCGATGAGGCTCAAAACTGTGATATCGAAATTTGGTAATCGTTTGCTTTTCTTTTTTTAAATGGCAGGAAGGAAGATGATCCAGCTCCGACTCAATTTAAATTCCGGTCCAGCCAATGAGAAAATTTTAGATAACTGTACATCAGACAAGGTACTTTTCTGATTAATCTATTGCACAGAATTAAATATCCCGGTATGGTTTCATAAGTAAAAAATACATTTCAATATACCATATGAATTCACGGTTAGAAAACTTGTATTAGATTTTAATAATATTAAAATATTAAAATGATATGCAATATACTTTTTATTGAAATATAATACTTGCGAACTATTAAAATATTTAATAATATACTTGGGGTTTCATTTCAATTCAAGAAACATTAAACTATACACAATAAATTCAGTTTTAATTCTTTTAATACATATTAATATTGGATTTAAATCCAATAGTATTACTCTTTAATATAAGAAAATTATATTTCAACTGATTGTAATTATATTTCAATGTCATATTATTACATTTCAATCCAATAATATTATCCTTCAATACAAGAGTATTAAATTTCATTCCATTATATTGTATTTCAATTCATTATAATTACTTTTCAATATACGATTATTACATTATAACATTTCAATTATTAATAACTATTTTTGCACTATTACAATTCAATACAGTAGAATTATATTTTAATCTACGACTATTACATATCAACATAATAGTATTAATATTCAATATAAGGTTATAATATCTCTGCTGCCACAGCATTCTCACTCAAGTTCTCGCGCGTGCCGGTTATTGTATATCTTTTGGTCAGTTGAAATGGCCGAATTTACGAATAATAACATTTTATTTGTTAAAACGAAAATTCGCGATACAATTAAATATATTAAAATCAACCAATACACGGAAGATGACGTTGATCCGAATAACTTAATATCATCGTCGGACATAATTATTTCGAGTAAGTGTTTGTGCTGAGAAAAGTGAAAGTTTCTTAGGTTATGTGAAATTATAAACTATACCGGAAATTTTTTTCCATTATTTTTATAGTTTTAACACAGTTTGATATTGACGTGATACCAACGTTTAAAATACTAGACAATACGGGTACAGAAATAGATACGAATATACTAAGCGCGATAGTGTTACAATTTTCAAGGTGCGCATGCTTTTACATTGAAATTGTATTAGTGGATGAAAATACGCCACAAGTGGAAGCAACGCCATCAACATCAAAAGCCGCCAAATACAGCTCGGCCGTAAACATTAATAGTAAGGTAAGATAAGTATAACATTTCATTATCGGTAAATATTTGGAGAAGAACTAATAGAAGAAAAAGTTAGGTCACTCCATCTCTATATTAGTTATCCCACATATCAGTGAGCGTGGCCAAATAAATGTGCTTTCTATTGAACACACATTACATATATTTTACTAATCTATAGGAGTTGGAAACATATCTTCGAGAAAACGACGGACAACGTATTATAGAAGAATACTTGGCAAAAAATACATTGTCTGATTCCGCGCGACGATGTATGGTCACAAAAGTATACCACTTTATGAAGAAACATTTTGGAGACTATCCGAAAAAAGATGAGAAAATAGCTGTTGCGAAAGCTGTAGTAACTCTTTTTCCATCCTACAGAACTCAAAATATTGAAACTGGTGGTATTGTAAGTATTATTTTTCAAATTCAGAGTCTTTTCGGTATTTAGATTATTTTTGAATTATTATTTACATACTGAAGGATCTTTTCTTCAATCCAATAAATAATACTGGATTTCTTGCGGCTAAGTTAAAAAACTCTAATGTCAAAAAACACAAAATTGATGGCACGTATGGCAAAAGTAAAAGAATCAAAGTAGATGAAGTTTCACAAATCGTCGAAACCGCTGGTCACGTTTTGAGTGATGAAGATTATGACTTCTTTAAACATTGCGATGCTATCGAGCAAGAGCATTTAATAGAAGAAAAGCTTAAATTGACTAATAATATAAGACGCAAACTTGCCGAAGGGTCTGAGATAAATGTATTTGAAAAATTTCCGTTCTTTTTTTACAACCCGAAATTGGTAACAGTTATTAGTAATAATAACACGAGAATCTTATAATAATGTATAATAATGTTGTTTCAGATTTTGTTTGACTTTAATTTGATACACAATAATTATGGTGACATTGAAAATGCTTGGGCAAAATACGAAAAGTACATTGATAGCATTTTTATTGACGCATACAGAATCGAACCATCTAATACATCAAATCTTAATACTGAAAGTGGTAAGTATACGTATTAGTAAATCTTAATTTCATAAAGTGTAATGATGCGATTCATATTTGATAGATTTAACATTTAAACCTATTTAATTCTTACAGATTGGAACGGAACAACAAGTTCTTTCCTTAAGCTCTTAAAACTTTTACCGTCGACGTCATTAGGACCAAAGTCTAAAGAAGTTAAACGTGATAATTACGAAACGTCTAAGAAAAAATTGCTTCAGTTTCAAAAAGTATTTTTTTTTTGTTTTATTTCAAAATAAATGTTGATTTTTCGTTTGTCATTGTTTTTAGAGCAACGTGCCGAAAGAAGAATACGATACGAGTCCAACACAACCGTTTATCATTGCTGTGGGTCCAAATCAAAAGGCAATTTCCCAATATTTCATAGTTATTGATAAACGACTGGTATGTTGCCCGAAAAATTCGATTCTTCACGCTATAGATTTGCTATTCAAATCTTTTTTTGTCTTTAATATTGAATACGATACCAGTTTAAAGACGTTTTTCAATTTTTTAAGTTTATATGTGTACAACATAAAACTAGATTCTTCTGTAGCAACTTCAAGAATGAAAGAAATACATTTAAAATTTGAAAACAAATTTCAACTTGAAAATTAATTTGTGGCGCTCAAAAATATTTTAAAATTAACTTTTATACAAATATACTTTTTATTTTAATTGATTTCGTTTCAAGCGACTCAATTTTTTTATTACGAATTGAATTTTTTTAAGTTAAGTATATTTGAATTCTGTAAAATTACATGAATATAAATACAATAAGTTATCAAGTAATATATTTACGTAGTGAAATAAGATAACCGCATTACAATGAACTGAACTACTAGTCTGATTTATAAAAAAAAGTATTATTTAAAAACGTACTATACAATCAACCGTATTGAGATATATTTCAATATATAAAAATTTGAATTTAATATTAGAAAAAAAATTTATTTAAAACGATCGGAACAGTCGTCTTAATCTTAAGTATTTTTGTATTTTATAAGTCAGCGCCAATGTACTATATATAATAATAATTAGTAATATTTGAAAAATACGTGTTGACGCTTACGCAATTTAAAAATATTACGTTTATATAAAACTGTTGGAATCTACTCCTATAATAATTCGTAAAAATGGTGTACTTTTGTTTCGTATGTAAACAATCATTTGAAAATATTAACTTTGTTGTATATCATTTAAAAAACGAACATTTTATTTGCGAGGGAAAAGATAACATAAAATGTATAGTATCATCTATTTGTAATAGAGAGTTTCTGACTTTTAGTGGCTTAAGAAAACATGTGGCTCATTGTCAACATGTTAATGATAACAGTGATGATTATAGACCCATTCAAAATACGGTGGTAAATGCTTTAGAAAATATAAGCACAGCTAATGAAACATCGATAAAAGATTCACCAACAATTAGTAAAACAACTTTAGACATCAAAAAAAAAAATTTCAGATTCCATTTTAGCTTTTTCAAATGAAATAAGCGCAATGAATTTATCACAAACAAACATCGACAAAATTTTAAAGAGTACTTTAAATTTATGCAAAAATAACTTTGAATTATTTGAAAACATCGTCGATGATGTTGATAAAACATTTAAAAATAGTTTGTTGTTTGAAATCTGTACAAATTTCCAAACTCAAGTTTTATCAGAATTAAATACAGTACTATCAGCATACAAAAGGAAAAAGCAAAATTTGTCTGAAGAAACATTCGTAAACACTCAGGAAAAAATCATTGGAGGCCGATGGGAAAAGGTGTTTGATAGTGAACAAAATGTTTACTTAGACAAGTTTATTCAATGTAAATTTCAGTTTATACCCATATCTGAGACGTTAAATTCAATTTTTTTAAATGAATCTTTTAAAAAAAAATTTTAAGTAATTTTAATTCAATGTCTTGTAAAGATGATGTATATGAAAACTTTTGTTGTGGTACAAATTTTAAAAATAATAATTTATTAAAAGATTCAAGAAACTTTCTTCAAATTCAACTATTTTATGATGACTTTGAGGTGGTAAACCCTCTTGGCAGTAAAACGAGCATTCATAAAATTGGTGCAATATATTTTTCAATTAGAAATTTGCCATTCGAATTAAATTGTCATTTAGAAAACATACATTTAGTTGCTCTTTTTTACGTTCAAGATTTGAAGAATGAATTTATTAACTTTAATGATATACTTAAACCAATATATGACGATTTAAAACATTTAGAAGAATTTGGAATACCAGTAAATGAAAATACAATAAAAGGAACATTAATAGGAATATGCCATGATAATTTGGGCGGAAATACTGCATTGGGTTTTGTGGAGTCTTTTCGAGCAAATTATTTTTGTAGGTTTTGTAAAATGCACCGAAATGAAACACAAAACACGGTTGTTGAAAATATAATTCAATTAAGATCTTCTGAGGAATATACAGAAATGTTTAAATTTGATAAGAGTTTATGTTTTAGTGATGTTAATGAATCTAAAGGAATCAAGCGGTATTGTAAATTGAACGATTTATCTTATTTCGATGTGATTGATGGTAACAATGTAGATATAATGCACGATGTTTTAGAAGGTGCAGTACCATTTATTTTAAAACATTTTTTTAAGTATGCTATTAAAAATAAAATTATTTCTATTACAGAATTTAGTAACAAAATAAAAGCTTTTAATTTTGGATTTTTATATAGAAAAAGTTTACCATCAAACATAACGTTAGATAAATTAACTAATTCAATAGGGCTAACAGCGTCACAAAACCTATGTTTGTTTTTACATGTTCCATTTATATTTTTTGATCTAGCTAGCAAAATTCCAAAACATTGGTTAGGTATAACGACATTATTAAGCATTGTCCAAATAATATTTTCGCCAATTGTTAATGAGTGTGGCATATCTCTTTTGTCGAATTTGATAAAAGAGCACCTTAACTGTATTATTAATGAATATAAATTGGAACTTTTACCTAAACATCATTTTATGACCCATTATCCTAATCTGATTCTGAAAATAGGTCCATTAGTTCATACCTCCGCTATTCGATTTGAGGCCAAACACAAATATTTTACAAAACTCAGTGCATCTATTAACCATTTTATTAATGTATGCAAAACATTAGCGTCCCGTCATCAACAAATGATGTTTAATACTTGGAAATACCTTAATTTTGACCAATCTTTTGAATTTGGAAAATTGTCAGAATTCAACATGTGTACAGATGAAAGATTGAAATTTAATATAAAATTAAATGATTGTATTTATACTACTAATTGGGTTGATTTTAAACAAGGCTATAAATACAGAATTGATTTTTTTATTTTCGTTGAGAGAAATGATAACTATTATGAATTTGGACTAATTAAAGACATTTTAGTTTGTAATAATCATATATATTTCTCCTGTATTAAATATATTACCTGTAGTTTTAATGAGATATTAAATTATTATGAAATTAGAAGCTTAGACCAAAAGTTTATAATTAACAGCAATGATTTAAAAGTGCTTCGGCCATTCGAAAGTTATTTAATTGAAGATAAAAACTATATTCTCACACCAATAATGTTATTATAATATAAAAAAATTAATAAAAAATAAAGCATCAGTAAAATGTTGTTACGAACTTACATATGGAATAAAAGTTTATAATGTTGGGCTCAAAATCGTTTTTTTTTTTTTTTTTAAATGTTTCAAGTTGACACCGACATTGTTATCTTCGTCTTTAGATGTGTGTTCTTGGGTTTATAATTTAAAGACCGATGTAGGTTGGTAGTTTGAACTAGAGCTCGTTTGAGTTCAATTTAAACACACAAAACATAAATTATATCAGCCTATATAAAACTATAGCAACATTAATATGATTAAAATTTAATACTTCTAGTAATTAGACATATTGATTTGTAATATTATTTTAATAAGATTGATAACTGAAAATATTACGGTTCAATACTACACTGTATTGAAAAGTCATCGAAAATAATATTAAATCTAATATTTCCATACTGTATATGAATTATAACATATTAAATTTCAAACTTTTTATTATTTTAGCTTTAATACATAGTTATTGAAATGTAATAGCAGTAATTTAAAATATAATGTTTTCAATACTAAAGTATTAAAAAGTAATACTCACTAAAACTTGACATTTTGCAATATACGTATATTGAAATGTAATATTGTTTTAAATTGCTATTTGACATTTACTTATATACGATTCAATACAAAAATATTGAAATGGAATTCTTTCTTATTAATTTTTAATTGTAATGTATTACATTTCAACCTTTCTTATTTTTGCGTTAGTACAAAATTATTGCAATGCAATAGTAATATATTAAAATCTTAACGTATTTTAATACTAAGTATTGAAAAGCAATACCCATGTAATAAAAACTTGGTGTTTGGCAGAACTAAAATATTGAAATATAATATTTTTTGTATTTAATAATTGGCGTTTGCCAATATTATTCAATACAGAAATATTAAATTGTACTCCAGCTGTATTTAAACGAGGAAAATAAGTAATAATAATAAAATAAATTTTAATGTTTTTGGCATTAAATAGTATTTCAAATTATTACATTTTAATAAATCAATTATTAAAAAGCTTGGTTTAATATTGTGACAATATTAAATTTTAATCCGAACCTGGTGTGGACATATATGTAACCCTAAATATATTGAAAATTAATACTTTATTTCTAGCCGTGAGGTATAATATATCAATAACATCTTAATTTCCGATAACAAAATTTTCAATTTTATTGCATTTCATTAGTGTATCTCGATTTCGGATAAGTCTTTTCAAGTTTCAAGGACACACAAAGTTTCTCCAAACATTTTGTCTCAAATGCAAACTTTATCCCAAAGACATTGTTGGTTTATCTTTTGCATAGCAGAACTGTTACAGAACATATACTCTAATAGTCTAATGTCGCATGTATACTTATATAAATGAATATTCGTGTATAACTAACCGCTTTTGATAATAAATATTGTCAATGCGATGTCGTAAAAGTGAAACATATTATATAGTTTATGAGAATAAGATGATGTACAATTTATGTAACTTTCTTGTGAAGTAAAAACAACATTGCGCGAATCAATACGGAAAAGTTTTACATAACGTTAAAATGTTCTGTTCAAAGAGATAAGTAAGAGGCTATATACCTATATACTACATATGAAGTACCCCTATATGCCCTGTACAAAGTACTGGTAGTACCTATCCGATCTTTTGCAAATATGGTTGGGTGCATGATATGTTGCCGTTACATAGAATTTAATGTAATGAAACAATTATAATGGAAAATTTTGTTGTAACTTTAATAACGTACAACTTATTTTATGTTTTTATTCTTCATTTCATAAATTTTTTCTTTATTATGCAGGGAAAACTAATATGAGCGTGTGCCAGAAAAGAAAGTGAATAATTTTGATGCGAATTTTATTATAAACGAGAAATTTCGTGAAAATGGAAAGAATTTTGTCTATTGACTCAAATCAAATATAATTGAAAGAGACAACGCAGTCGCTAATAGTGTTTGTAATGTCTATCATTGCTAGACGTCTAAAAAATGAAATGATTGCTGGGTTGCCACTTCGGCGCAGCAGCAAGCAATGTGCTGTGGCCAGTTGGCTCAGTTTGCCTAGCTGAAGGCCACGGTTCCCATCCAGGCTCGGTTACTGTCACACCTTGTCGGCTAGACAGCGAGAACTGCGGGTCATGAGCTGTAACCGGTGGATGGTCGAAGCGGTGTGACCATTCACAAGTAACAATACAAACCACTTGAGCCGTTTAGGCTGAACAAGAGTGAACGGATAGCTAAAAAGGACTGGAACGAGGCCTTAGCGGCTATTTGCATTCAGCAAGGCAAAGCTGAGCCTGGCCACAGATAGCGCTGTTTTACCGGTTTATTGTCACCAACGTCAATGAAATGTTTCACTCAAGTAGTTTGACGTAAGCCGATAGTGTCCAAACAACCTTAGCCGCCATTTTACGGTGCCCTGCAGTCATTCTCGCCCGCTAAGTCTGGATCTCACACAGCCGCCGTCTCAAAATGTTTCGGGATCTGTATTCCGAGGTGACCCGGTCAACCTAATGAGAGTATGTATGTATGTATTTATTT
>JANTEX010279472.1:0-11511 GCA_024741295.1 Macrocera vittata | reverse complement strand
AGTTCCCGGAATTTCTCGGAATTTCCAGGAATTTCCAGGAATTTCCAGGAATTTCCCGGCGTTTCTTCTGTATGTTTCGCGAAATTTCTTAAGTAGTTACCCCTGGCTTCAACCAGCTCTCGCCAATAGCAATGCACACCGATTCTGAAAAACAAATCTATAATATCATCAATTTTCGGTAACCAGCTGGATACAACCGATAATGTGAGATACATTTTAATGTGATGTCGCCAAATGGAGCAATGCAACTGTCTTTTCCCTTTTGAAGCACCCTCTCGATACCTAACTTTTGTGCTTACTCATCAGGAACCAGATATTAACGAGATTGCTTTGAGAAAATACACCTTATCTAGGCAGCAATGCGAAAGGTAACTGTAGATAAGTGTTAGACATTAATATATAACCGACTGTCTTTCGTGTCAACCGAGTATAGCTGAGTCCACCTGGTATCACCATTGTAGACTCACTGCAAAGTGCAGACACAACATAGTGAGTTCAGAGCTACATTAGACGCATGAGTCAAACTCGACCCAGAAGAGAAGTAAACCTAACCCCAATGTGCACATTAAGCTCAGGCCTAATATAAATACATTGGGCCAAGACCCACAGATTGTATTTAAAAAGATACGTTTTTGGGTCCGAAAACGTGTACCCATGTTGTCATTTTTTTGGAGCCGGATCGAAAGAGATAGAGTACAATTTCAAATACTTCCAATTGGAGCAAGATCGACTCAGATGTATTTTATCGAAATTAAAAGATATCGCGTTGCAAATTTCAAGTGCTGACGGCAGCAGTAAAGGCAATCCAAACTCATTCAAAAGAAATTCTTTTGCTGATGTCTAAAACAAATCCGAACACAGAGGTACTTTTGTCGGATCTTGGTCTTCCACATCTGGACGATCAACAACCTATACGGGAAATGGCTAAGGTTTGTATAGACTTAAGGATCTGATAGAAAAAAAACAGTCTAGCTATTCCGTGTTGCTGATTCTCTTGTTTAAGGAAATACATCTTTGGTCATTTGTCTGTAATTTCGGATCTACATAACATGTACTGCGTCGCTCCGCAAATAGGCAAAACGAATCTTAATTCTTTTGCTGGTACATAAGTCATGACTCTTGAAAATACGAGTCTCGCGCGGATTTCTTATAACTTAATGGCCGGTGTAAGCTTCCGAAACCGTTAAGGTTGATATAGGGATCAAAGCGGATCATTGTATCTTACCACAATTACAATTCTAGAACCGCTTGATTTCATGACCGAAACCACATAGTTTTTCATGCTGCATCAGCGTCAAACCGGTGCGTCTTCGTTGCCTGAATTAAATCTATTGGTATTCGAAACTCAGCTTAACGAACTCACCTTAAGTACCTAAATATGACCATAACACCATGCCTCGTCAACTCTTCGTCAAAACCGCAAGCTGGAAAACTGACACAATCAGCAAGTGGCATCATTTTAAGATGACTTTGTAGCACAATGTGGCCTGACAAGACTACTACATCTAGCCTAAGGTGTATATACTTACTGCCGGTAGTTTCAAAGCAAACGATCTTTCTGGTTCTTTCAGAAATATTTTTGTTCGTTTGCAAATTTCTATGGTTTACCAATCTCTGTCCATCCAAGTTTTTCTGAGTTAACAATGTATTCTGAATGAAACTGAACTCAGTTAGCTCTTCATCCTCAATATTATCACTGTTTGGAATATCATTCGCTCATGATGTACAATGTACATCCAATTATCCCTTTACTGAGTCTTTGCGATTAGTAAAAACTATGTGAAGTTTAGCTACGTCATTAGCCCCTTCTACCTCTTCACATAATTTCCGAAAACAAACCTGTTTTCTTCTGGGAGCTCTCTGTGCCCTTTTATATGCGCCCCAATAAGAACTCTCTTTATTGCTCCTAGACTTATTCTAAGCTTGCCTTGTTTTGCACCAAAGTGTCCTGGACTTCCACTGATCATGGAGAAGAGGACAAGCTGTTTCGTAAGAAGCCATCAATTTAAAAGCAGCAGGATCCACTTAAACTGGTTTGAAATGGGATATAATATCTTCAAAATGAATGTAACAGTACCTAATCCGGCAAAAATACTTCGCGTGACATATGCAGGCAGATTCAGTCGCTAATATTAACAGACGTGAGAGTGATATCAAGTATCTAATTTCTCGTGGCAGTTACAAGTATTCGCACAAAACCTCTGTTTTTTTCTGAAGCTTCGTTGATCACGAAAATTCAAAACATAATGTTGGTGCTCCCCTAACTTTGTGATGAGCATTGGCTTTACAACTGATCAGATGCGGAATATCATTGTCTTCTGAAAATCAGACTAATTCTGGAAATTCGCTATTCACATCACCAGCCATGTAATACAGAGGCAATAACGATTTCCCTCTCTCACTTAATCGTCAAACCGAATCACAACCTGATCGGCCGTACAAATCTGAAATAAGCATAAAGTGCTAAGGTACACGCAAGCTCTAGGTATTCAAGGTCACAAAATATGTAGATACATACAAATCACGAGTATGTCTTAGTATCGGTTCTCAAAACACCAAATTGACAAACTGGCATGCAGTTATAATTTTTTTTTATCCCTTAGCGCTTACATCTTTAGACAAAATATTCTATCCAAGTTAGAATTCAAGATTGTTTTTGAGCAGCTAGCGGGACACAATGGAAAGGGCCTATTACCCAATTTCGGATTAAAATCCATATAATATTTAGCCAGTAAGACAAATATGGATATAATATGGCAATACTGATTGATACACTGCTAACAAATCGCTCAGTGGCACCATTTCGCGTAACGCATAAGAACTAGCATTTTCATATGAAACAACAAACTTACGAACGCAAAAGCAAAATAATAAAACTTATGCGCTTTCTTGAAAATTGGCTTTGGATGGAAAGCGATAAAGAGTATGTAAAAACATACTAATTTTATAAATAAAAATTGGTTCTAGATCTGGCGTTTTGGAAAACTTGGCCAAGGACAACCTGTTTTAGTTTTAATTGAAATATTCATAATAATTGTACACTAATATTCAGGGCCGTATTAAGCATTTTAAGCGCCCGGTTCAATAATAGAAATGTGCGCCCCTCCCAATTTTGTGCGTTTTTTCGTCCGTTCAGAAGATTAACAATTGTAATAATATCAAGTAACTATAATTCTGCAGAAAATAATGGACAACAGACTTTCTCTTCCTTCAGAGGTTCTGCATCTGGTTACGTTTCAAATAATTACCACAAGACGATGTTTTGAAAAAAACGATCAACTCCAAATCGTTCGCCATTTCGAATTTTGAAATTATGATAGCAAATCCGTAATCAGATATCTAAAAAACTCCAAAATGTCAAATTTCACGACGAACGATTCATCCACCATTTCAAATTTTGAAAATCCGATGACAGATTTGTAATCAGAGGCCCTAAAAACCCTGGTACTGAATTTCCCAGCGATCAGACGATGTTGTGGAAAACGATGCACACTTATTCGTTCTTTATTTCTATATTTGAAAATCTGGTGACAAATTCATAATCAGCGACCCAAAAAAACCCTTAACGAATTTCTCGACGATCGGACGAAGTTTTGGTAAAACGATGCACTCTAATTTATCCGCCATTTAGAATTTTGAGAGTCTGTTGACAGAATCGCAATCAGCGACCCAAAAAACTCCTATATAAATGTGCCGAATTTCACGACGATCAAACTATTTACTAAAAAAAACGATGCACTCTAATTCGTTCGCCATTTTGAATTTTGAAAATGTGATGGCTGATTCGTAATCAGCGACCTAAAAAAACCCAAAATGTCAAATTTCACGACGATCGCACGATGTTTTGGAAAAACGATGCCGTCTAATTCGTCCGCCATTTCAAATTTTAAAAATGTAATGAAAGATTCCTATCAGAGACCCAAAAAACCTTTAGATACCGAATTTCACGACGATCGGTAGATGTTTTAGAAAAACCAAGCACTCTAATTCATCCGCTATTTTGAATTTTGAAAATCTGATGACAGATTCGCAATCAGCGACCCAAAAAACTCCGACATACCGAATTTCAGGACGATCGAACGATGTTTTAGAAAAACGATGCACTCTAATTCGTCCGCTATTTCAATCCAAAAAAACTTAAGATTCCTAGTTTTATTCTGATTCGATTTTTTGTTTGAGAGATACTTATTAGTTTTTGCCGAAAAAATGGAAAAATCCATAGGGCGTTTCTAGTTTGGTTTAGTTTATTTTGGTGGAAGATTAGAGTTTGAACCACATTGCGGTTGTGTGTTTCTAATGTTTCATTATCGAACAAATTTTAAGTGTGTCACCGTACGGTAATTTTTTTTTAATCTGTCACCGTGCTACAAATTTGCATGCACTTTTCGGAGACCTGACTACAATAATCGGATTGGAACGGCGCGGTACGGTGAATATAACCACTATTTCAGCTGTCATTATATTATTTTTTCGGTTCAACACCGTAAGTAAACAAAGACAAAACATTTAATTACAAAATAAGTCCAGCATCACCACCACCGAAAAGCTGTTGATCCTGTTGATGAGGCAGTCGCATAATGTTTGGTTTTAGTGGGAAAGCTGCATCTGCCACAAAAAAGTGTGGAACGGTCTTATTACAGTTTGGTAACTATTTTTCATTTTGTCTCATCAATTGTCCATTTAAAACTTTTCTTCAAAATTCCAGTGACAAAAATGCGTGACAAAACTTTCCAAATAATTTCGCATATCTCAAAAAAAAAAAAATTGTCGTAGATCGGCCCATCCTTTAGCTCCAAGCAAGAAAACTTGGAGTTACACATTAAGATAAGTATCTGTAGTTAAAAAAAGAAAAATATCATGCTCCGATAAGATGCCAAATTGATAATTTCGTAAGGTTTGGTTCGATTAGAGACAACAATAGACCCTATGTGGTTCTAGTCATTCATGTGTTGGCAAAAAACTCTTCAGGGTCAATTTCCTTCATCTTTTTGAACACGGTTTCAAAATAACCACAACTATCTCGGTCTAAATTTAGTGGTCTCACCCACCATCTTCTTTTTGTTTTGTTTTTTTGGTTTTTTTTTTTAATTGTATGCTGTGTATAGTTTAGAAATTTGGTACAAATAAATTAAAAATTTTGCAACCCTTCTTCTTGTAAATTTTTAATGATGTTGAAATAATGTTTATGTTTCTAACAGAACGGAGTCATTGTAGAATGATATAAAAAAATTTACGGATCGGAACGGTGCGGCGAGGTGTATTGTAGAAGCAGTGTTAGATTTGAATATTTATTTATTAAAATTTGAATCATTTCACATTCATTATATAAACACAAATAATGACTCTATATAGTTATTTTTTATATAATGTATTTAGGTGTCAACTATTCGTGTCATTTATTTGACATTTTGATGTCATCTATAAGCTAAGTGTCGATAACGATAGATGACTCGGAAAAATACGCAAAAAAAATACGAAGTTATCTAGGTGGCACTGGTGATGCCTGATCGTGATTTAATTTAGGTGTTTCAAACGGCGAAGGGTTGTCACATTATCTTGTGAATGCCGACTAGGACTTCTTGTTTTACAGTGGTTACTACTGGTTATTATCTATTTCTCTTTTTCAAAAAAATAACTTTAAATTTTTACCTGTTAAATAGTTTCGATGGACAAGGTGATTCTTAAAAATTAGTACTTGTATAAGCAAAAGTTGTTAACTGGGATTTAAAATATACAGTTTCTCACTAACCGGCCCATAACTAGACTAAATAAAAATGCATTTAATTTTTCAAATAAAAAAAACTTTATTCACATAGAAAATATCATTCTTAAATGTTATAAATCTTACATATAATAAAATCACTTTTAAGTTACTAAAAAATAGACAGGACATACTATTATTATCATTGGAAATAAATTCTTTGCTGCAAAATTTCACTTTCGAAAGTAATAAATTAGATACACATTTCCACTAAATACATATACAAATTGTTTTCTAACTAATGCAAACTTTTGCGATTACCCTATACAAAATGGTATACACAAAATAAATACCGCACACAAAATAGTACTTTGCCACTTTTCTACACGAAGAACTGCATTTGCTATATAGTAGTCTCCTGTTATCATCTCGGCACAGGTAAGTTACAAATAGCATTATGCGTTGGTATAGCCAGGAAACCGGCTAACGCAATGCCGATTGCGTCGCCAATAGGAACAATGCCTAACGCAAAGTTACGTTGTCGCTCAGGAATCTCTTTCGACATGCGATAGAATGTATTAACGTAAGCACCACCACCTAAAAGTCCTTCCCAAAATACTAACGCGAATATGATCCAGATCGATGGCATGAAAAAGAATACCACTTCAAACGTGAATATGACCACGTTGACAAACTGAAAGACTGCCATTAGCCAAAGTTTCTTGAATTGAACAACGTTTACAGAAGAACGTGATATAAAAACGCCTATCTGATAGTCAACCTGCAGCCATCGATATTGATTACTGTGATCAAGCCAAATGTTCGGAAAGTAAATTAATTCAAACTATATGGCAAATCGAAAAAAAAATTAATAAATTAATGGTAAGACTATACTAATTTCAGTCGAGAAAACTTACCAATCCTTGATTAATGAAATATTCAAAAAGATATACCAACGACAATGGCAACATATACTTGAGCAACGACGGCATATACCTCAGCTTTGCCTTTATTCCGACCAGAGGCTTATTTTCGCTTGACGATGATCCATGTTCTGAGTCAATAATGGTGGCCAATGTATCGTTCGTTTGGAATTCCATGTGTCGCGTTTGAATCGTTTCAGTTGATGATGCTGAATCGGAGGAACTTGACGTTTTCTTAAGATGCTTTGTAGCCGATTCAGAGGAATTCATTGTGGTTGGACGTCTGAGTAGACCCCAAAATACGATAGCCTCAATGACGGGTACACAAAGCATTAGCAACAATGTGTTTACTGGGGTCATACCCAGTTCAATGAGACCAGCATACGAAAGGGAGCCAATGATACCGGCACCGCCTGTTCCAGATGACCAGGTGGATATAACATTTCTGTAATCGATTAGAAAAGTGTCATTCATTTGTATTAATTATACAAAGAAACCTGCCGAATAGATTTGATTTCTTATTACTTGTTAAAGCACGCTGAATAGGCTAATAGTGAAGTTTCACCCAGTCCAGAACTGAACGATGTTGCGACCACTCCTAGTATTGCCATCCATTCGCTTTCTGCGTAGGCGACCAGAAGAAAGCCGGCCACTTGCAATAAGCATGCAATAAGTATTCGAATGCTGTAAAAAAATTGGATATGGATAAATGAAGAACCTCTGGGGGTTGTTTAAACCATCTTGTTTCAACAGCTTAAGTCATTAGTCATAATATATTTTGCTTAAGGCGATCCAGATTATAAACCATTTGTCTCTAATATCAACTGTATAGCATTCAATCATATTAAACTGATTATGTTTTATCTGCGCTATTCAATCAAATTGAAATTGTTTTATTTTGACTTTAAATTTTTAGACTTTGATTTACACATTTTCAAGTTCTTTATCAACACACCTAAATGATATCAATACAGCAGTAAAACGATAACAAAGAGTCACGTTTTCTTTTCTAAAAATTAGTGCAGATACACATAATAAAAAAATGCACTAACTACTGACTTACTGTATGTAAAATGGAAGAAATGGCGCTATTGATTTGATTATAAGTGAAGGTATAATGTCAGCCAGTAAAATTGTGCCAGTTGATATAATATTGCACTTCCGTTGGTTGTCCGGCGGTGGATCGGATGGTTCAGGACTTCCCTAGAACAAAGAATATTACTTTTAGTTAAATTTTCCGAATATATTTCGTTGTTATGGTTGAATTAGATACGCGTATGTATGATGGAAAGAGGAATCTTTTGTGCTAAATCCGCGCCAGTCAGACAGACTTATTTTAATCTTTGATTTTACTTTGTCGTATTTTTTATTTTAGAAACACAAAAAAAGCCCTCCAGATGCCATTAAACACTGCGTAACGAGAACTCAAGTTTAATATTTGGATCTATCTTCTATCTGACTCCTTCCCTTATATGCCTTTATTATATTCTATTAGCAATTACATAAGATCTAGGTTTACCAGCGGGTATTGGAAAACTTCATGCAAGTTTGCTTTCACTAACTGAGTGTGACTAATCTTAGGTTCTGGTTCAATGTATACTGTAACTGTGCAAGTTCTGAATTGAACTCCATGGGTCAAAGCAAATTGAAAAGTGACCGTTTATTAGCAGTTTTTTTTTTTGGCTCAGGCAGATTTTGAGTAATACCCTTTGTTTTATCTAGTAGACTGATACATTTGTCCCAGAAGGTAATTAGAAAAGCCAATCTGAGTTTTTTTATGATATATCGGTGTGGCATTTAGAATACAATGTCAGAGTTAGCTAATCGCCATACCAAACTAGATGGTGATTGTTTTTTTTTTTGGCTTGCTAGGATAGTAAGCAGCGGTGGTTAAACAAAGCTATAAACACCACAGTCGTAGAAACGGTGAAGTGGCGCCCACTTGCAGACGTCAAGCACTGAATGCTGAGCATTTCAGTGTCATTTAGATGACTCCTTCTAGTATTATTAAATACCTTTTTATTGGCTAGACTAAGGACGAATTTATTCAGTATTCCTTCAATATTTTTGACGTTTTGAAAAAAAAAAACTATTCACATTGTCGGTTACAACATTTTTAATTTTGCAACCGAATTTTTGCTCAGCGTTTTTTATAGCGTCGATTGTTATACTTTGCAAATCCAGTGACGTATGTGGTATAGCAGACATATCTCTGTATAGTATTAACAAGCATATACTTTTTTCTGCTATAAAGCGTAGCATTATTTTGACATTCTAGTGAAATTGATCCTCTGAAGCTTCTCTAATTCGAATTACAAATCAGTCTAAGTACCAAGACGAAGAGCTGAATCAAATCAAATATCTGATTTTCCAACGAATAAATTCTGAGGGGACTCCGAAAAATGGAATAATGAGACGAATAAAAATGGTAATAATGTACCAATACACGAAGCTCACTGCCAGCTTATTCACCATAAATAAGAAGATCTCACATAATTAAAACGGTGATTCAATCCATTACCTCTTTCGAAAGTCTATAGGGCTGAATTGAAAGAAAGACAAGATATTTATTCTCGAACTTTGATTCAACGATCCCAGAAGTCACGATAATCTTATAAAACAATTTTAAGCGAAAACAGAATTTACGGCGAAATGAATTGGCCGACACGGACAAAATTATATTCATTCAACGCACAATTGTTGTGCCTTTGCAAAAAAAAAAGATCAATGAAATCAGCCACAATCTGAATTTTCAGTGTAAAAAATCATATGCGGCGAAGTAGATCAGGCATCTTATGAATATAGCAAAATTATCAGTTGCACTTGAGATACAGAAAAAAACTGTTAATACAGTTGTTCTTTGTTAAACCGCTAATTTCGCTAGGGCATCTGCCTTCTCTCAGACCAGAGTGTATTCTTGCTCACAGAAGAGTTGAACAAGGTTCTCCCGGCTCAGTTATCTCAAAAGCCAGCCTGGACTTTAAGTCAAATGTTCTTAGTGCCGAATGACTATCAGAAATCAGCCTGGTAATTCGGTTGTTAAATCCTTTGTCAATTAGGACGTATGCTCCCATCAGTACCTCAGATTGATTTTTCTTGGCATACATCCCCATCGGCAGTTTTAGATTGACGTCGAGGTCCACGCTGAAAATGCCCGCCATAGCCAGCATAAGACCTATAAGTGAACAAATCAATTGTATCAGATGAGTTCACTGGTAGAGTACATTCTGGCTACTGTATGTGTATTTCGAAGGGCTTTTTGAAAACATGAGTTTGAGGGCTGAATAACTGAGTTGTCTGCCGCACAACTTTGTTAAGGACACTCGTGTGCCTATATGTTCTCTAACGAAACGTCCATGCACCCTTTCTCGACAGCTAGTTACCAGTCCACCCGGCGATCTCCTCGACGTTTTGTTCGATGGGGGTCAAGTCCGATGTGACTTTTAGAGCTGTTTGCTCGTTACGACCAAACATGCAGTTTTTTATATTCTTTTTTAGCTTATTGAATGTTATAGATCAAACAAGCAGGTCGTCTGCGTACCTCTGTGAAAAGAGTACCGCTCTGTTTAGCTTCTTTATCAGAAAGTCTATCCGCAAGTTCCTTAAGAAAGGTGACAGTACCCCTTCCTGTGGTTTACTCGTTACTACTCTTCGCTCGACAGTAAAGCCATTTATTTCTAACTATTCCTCTCTATATTGTAGCATGTTTGTGATCCACTCCATAGTACGATTGACTCCCTCTATATGAAGAAATGCTCCTTTACGGCTCATTGTCCACTATGAAATGCTTCCTCTATCCTGCTGACAGCCTGATGATGAGCTGATTCAGTAGACTTGCCTGGGATGTAGACATGTTGATTTGGGTGTAACGGCTTTTGCAGTAAAATACCGTTTTGAATCTCAAGGTCACACAGGCTTTCCAGTGTTTTGAGACAACTGTACATTTTTTATATTTACAATGTCCAGTAATTTCATATCTAACGGCCACTGCGTCGGTCACTTCACCTTAATCCAGGACTAGTCAAAGACGGGCTATCTCTTCGGGTCCGTCGGTATATGTTCATTCGTCCCTCTTTACTGTGCCTAACTGAATAAGCGGGTCCTTGGGAAAAACTTTCTTGAGTCTACTAGTAACTGTTGTTTATTCGGTATTTCTACAGAAATATCTCGACGAATCTCTTTTCGTTAATGTCAATAGCTATTAATATTCGTTCCTCTTGAGCCGAACAGTTTCTCAGTCCGACATTAGTCCTGAACGAAAGGCCGTCTCTAACATCTTGCGTACTCACGTACTTACGAACAATATTTCTCATATTCTTTGTCAATAACATACTTTCTTCCAGTCTTAACGAAAGTTGTCTTACAACCAACATTTAAAATTTCTAAATCCTTCATCATTTTGAATTAAGTCGCAGTGTCCGCATATCTTTCTTTGTGTTTAGTCAGCCTTTTCCTATCTTTCTCTCTGGAAGTAGATAGGTCAGTTTAGTTCCTACCTCTCTTATTACCTCCACCTCTGACAGCCTCAACAGGTGGGCTTGAAGCAAGCCATATGGACGTTGTCACAGTGGGTGTTATGTCGCCACCTTACTTCCTAATCGCTAACTGAGCATTCATCCCTGTTAGCACTATTATCAGCAAAGATTGTACCAGATTTTAGGAGAAGTTCAGAAATCCTGCGTCTCTTCTACTCGGCACTATTAATCTTTTTCTTCTTTTTCAATCGTTTCCGATTCTTCTCATCGGCAGCACACGGGTTCTCACCATCCCTAACAAGTCCAGAGTTAGCACCCACATGCCCCTTCCACGTGCAGCTCTGCACCTGTCTCAGACTGCGTTGTAATCGTCGTCAACAACCTATCCGATCTACCAGACAATATGACACCC
>JANTEX010279361.1:0-11511 GCA_024741295.1 Macrocera vittata | reverse complement strand
CAAGACGGAACAGGATGTGTCGATAAGTGCATAGCTTAACTTTATTTCCTAAAATGTGAACTCCGGATACTGGCAACCCGCAGTTTTAAATCGCCAAAGAAAGCCTTACACGCATGAAGGATCTCTGTAGGTGCGAATAATATATTTCTCGCTATACTAATTGGAACAACAAATGGAAGTATATAAAAAGAAACTTGAGAAAAGTAGGGAGAAGGGAGAAAAGGGAGTAGCTAATGTGCAGATAGATGAGGAAGGATGAGGAGAAGGTGACATGAAGGAAAATAGTGATGATGAACTCGGTGATCTTAAAGCTGAAAAGGAACTGCTTACGACATGTATTAGGGCGATCTGGATCCAACGGGTAAGTAGGAATGTTGACATTGTGACTTCCAATGAAACGGTCGCGACAACAAACATGTGGCAGAAGAAGAAAGGAAATAGTAGTTCAAGGTCCGAGCAGAAAAGTTGTTTTGTATCGCACATAATGAGAGGCAGTTAAAAAAACAGAAGATAGGAGCCCATCTCAGATAGAGCCAGCTGATAATGAAGCAGAGCAGCAACGTCTACGACTATCATTGAGGAAGAATGTAGAAAAAACTTGTATAGGTTACGCGAATGACATATATTAAAATTATGCTGCAACACCAACTACAGCACTGTCCTTAACGCGACGTTAACAGTCGGGATAAGTCACAATTTGATTTAATTATGGTGAAGGGTTTAGACATAAAAAATGTGAGCTGTAGATTCAGTCACTGTTAAGAATTCATATGAAGAATTTCAACTTTAAATGTTAACAGGCGTCTGGAATAGATCTGAGTTCGATTGGTGAGTCGATGATGCGGCGATTGTTGAAGACGTGTTGGTTGAAACTTAACTGGCAAACTACTCGTATGTATCGGTAGAAAGGGTAGGGCTATGTCTTATCATTATATCTAAGAAGTTCTAAATTACGCCACACTTGTTGCGAGAGCACTGTAGGATTTAACTTGGCGCCGTAATAATTTGATTTAGCATTCCTGATCACCAGATTAACTCGATTTCGTAACCGCTTACCTCCCAAAATGATCTCTAACAGACAATTCGTCATCTTTATATTTGTAATCTCTACAGTTATTTTGTTTGGAAATGCTGGCATAATTGACCCATCTTTCTCTTTAATTTGGTTAAAAGACATTTCTTATTGCTTTCACTATCGTAGCTGCACATTAACTGTAGAAGGAAGTTGGGCAATATTTGACAATCTCTCCACGACGAATGATGTAGTGCTGGGAGCATCACCTAATGCCGAAATTGCAATTTCACAACGAACAATGTATGCCAATTTCAAATTGCACAACTCTTCCAATGTTATACGCAGAAATGATAGCTTAAATTGACTGACACATAGATAGATTTTCGACACAGAGCGTCAGCCCTTCTCTACGTTAGAATCTGTTGGATTTCATGTTGAAATCCAGCAATCTATGCATCATTCCTCGACCGAGCTCCTTCGGGTGTGCAGGATGACTGATTACGCCTGTCAGTCTTCTCTTTCGTACCTTAGGCATGATAGTTGGCATTGTCAGCTACGTCCATCAAAGAAATATCTCGATTCAGGCGAGAGTGTACAGTTAGGACATTTATTGTATGCCTTAACTGCGATCTTCTGAGGCCCAGCAGGTTGTTGTATTGTTAAGTCCGGTTACAAACTATTTCTTTTGACTGCATGCGACAGATTCCCATCTCATTACCCTCTATTCTCGAATGACCAGCCATCCAGAGCAGTACGAGTTCCATGTGTCATATCATCCTAGAATCAACAATAAAATGCACGTGCAAGGGGATATGATAAAACACTTTATTGTTCAATAATAGTTATTTTAGTGATGAAATTTCTTCGCCTAGATCCGACAGGTTCAGCTCCAAATCAAGACTTTCGTATTTTGCACGTCGTATAACTTGCCTTCAAACTATTGGTTCTATTAACCGTTTTCGAAATAACGCTATCAATTACTATCATTGCCAATTTCAATCGCCGGTTGACTTCGTGAATTACCATTCAACAAGTTTGAAGACAATAGTTTTTGTTTGACTAAATTGGGGTTTGCATTATTACTTGACTGTCGCGTTAATCGGTTAAATTGCTTTTGAAGTACTTTGAGACGGTATTTTCGCTAGGAGGCATTTAAATTGCATATCTGATGTTTACGGTACTCCAAGAAGCAATCAAAATGATTCTAAGCCAACTATATTCAATGTGATTTGATGCAACCACACAAAGGTTTACATGGATCAACGGCTTTCGCGAAATATTGCACGGATATTATACCAAAGTATAACAACGAAAATACTGTGCAATGTAATTGACAACTATAGTGTTCAATTTCACTTCCATATACGTATGGGAGTACTAGTTTTTAAGACGATTCCAATTAAATTGCAATGCTCGCTCGCTTGTCAACGTTTTCTTTTCCGCAAAGTACATAGGTCCATTGCCTCATTATTGAATTCAATTCCAATTTCCACAGAAATTGTGTGAACCTAATAAAATGAGCGAGCCAAATTTTGAGTCCGATCGGACAAAGACTTAGGGTGGCTCTCAAACACCTGCAGTGAAAAAACTCATTTTTTCGATTTTTTTTCTAATTCAATTTTCAATTAAATTTTTGCTTTTACAGAAGCTATGGAGACCCAAACGAACGCGCAACCCAAAATTTGAGCCCGATCGGCCAAAAACTGAGGGTGGCTCTCAAACACCTATGTTAGAAAAAACCGACTTCTGTTCTAGATTTTTTTTTAATTATCGAATTCGATTCTAGTTTTCACAGGAGTTGTGGTGGCCTAAAAAATGTGCATCCCAAAATACCTATGTATATGGAAGTACCGTGTCCGATCGACAGCCTTTTTTTTGATTGATCGAACCACAAATTGAACAAAATGATAAATTATAATATTAACACCGATTTCCGGCAAAATTTTTCAAGGTAGAAAACAACGTAAATTTATTGATTATAAACAGTTTTAAATTAAAAACCAAAATAATTAAAAATTACGAAAAAAAATAAGGCAGATGATGTTATACGACCAGGGGTTCTAAACTGGTCAAGCTTATTACCTTTCATCATCTCTAATGAAACAGGAGATTACCTTTTCACCAAAACAAATTGATAGCACATTGATTGTCCATTTTGTTCAGTTTGTATCTCTCGGAATAAATGTTACAGATGACTTATTATGATGTGACCACATTGTGGTATTTTATGCTTTATGAAAAACAAATACGTTCAGGCTGGGTTATTGGTATAGTTTATAGTAGTATCATTTGATATTATCTTCATTTTATGAGTGTAGTCTTCGTTTAACTTAAGGCAATACATAAGTACATATGTTACAATCAATACATTATGATTTTAACGAATACCTTTAATACTAATAATAATGTAATTATATATCGGTGGTTTTTCTTTTTCAAATAAGGAAATTGTTGTCTCGTGCTGTTTCATTAGGTAGCCAATTATTTGTCACAATATACTCACGTAAAATATTTGCAAAGATATCTGACAGAAAAATTTGTTTTATATAAATATCCGCATACATAACATTTTCTTGTGTCTTCATTCATTTTATTTGATTTAGTTAGGTAAAAGAAAATTCTATCTAATTTCCTCAGCCTTCGTTTTTTTTTGTATGCTTAGAAAAATGTTGATATAATATGAATTTTACTCGACGTTTTTCATATAGTATCTACATATTTACGTTCCCGCATTATATACAGGATATATGCAGAGATCCGGCTATTTTGTTTTATATTTAAACAAAAACAAAAACAAAAATTAAGTAACATCTAATTCATAAAACTAGTATGTATAATAATTTAAAAAATATAAACATCATCATATGCGATATTTATAATAATCTAAAAATCCGTGTCCTATGCAGAATAAATAATATTTTTTTATATATTAAGAATTATAGACAAGTTTCTTTACATTTTGTGAAAATATTTCTCTCATAATTTTCATGTAAACATAAAAAGATTCTATGGTTATTGTAGCAAAAAAAATGTGACGAAAACAAAAATTGTAATATACTTTTAGTGCACATACGAATAATATTTGCCAACGAAATTTACAGAGCTGGAGATTTTTTGAATATAAAGAATTCCTTGATTTTCTCTTGAGAATTTCTCAGATGTTGTTCTATTCTTTTTTCAATTTCTCGAGAAATTTTTATATTTCTCGAGAAATTGCTTCATCATATTGTAGTTTGTATTTAGTTAAAAAGTATTTTTTTTTTCGTTGAGACGCTACCTTCCTAGTTTATAGAAATCGGTGTTGCCGATTGACTGATAACGAAAGCAATGTACAGCACTGATATCTAAATTGACGTATATGTATAAATAAAATTAGATGTACATCAGTATATCACTAAAATAACATTATCTCGGCTGTACATGTCAAACCTTCAAAAGACCAAAATAAGATAGGTGAATAGGAGGTTTGTTTATTACGTAGGCTGCTACTTAAGTTTTGAGACATAGATAAGTAAAACTAATATTCATCTCATTAAATGTTTTTATCCCTAATCGCTTACATCTTTCGACAAAATAGTCTAACCAAGTTAGATTTCAAGATTGTCGTTGAGCAGCTGGGGGACACAATGGGAGGGGCTCATTACCCAATTTCAGATTAATTTGCACTATTTGTAGTTGTTTCGTCCTTTGATCACATCAAACTTTTAAGCCTGGAAACTTTACCACCAAGTCTGTGCGACAAGAGTAATCAGTTTTTGGCCAGTTCAACAGCTTAGATAGATCAAAAATTCTCCATTTGACTGATAGCTTTTTATATTTTGTAAAAATCTATTATGGATTTTCAAGGACCATAATATTATAAAAATTCAATGAAAACTATTTGACATATCACAGTTCTAATTGAAGCCTGTACCTCAGGATAAAAAGAGTAATTATCCTCCCAAGATTTTTATTTTTATTTAATTTTACAGAAATGTATTTACTCTCTCTCTCTAAATAAAAATTTTCTGCGGGATTTCCTGCGGAGTTAATAACTAAATTTGTAAAATTTCAAGAATAAAAGTTTCAGTTTGAAGTGTCCAATGGGATTTCAATGATATTTTAAGATTTTAAGATTACCATGCAACTTCAATGTAATTTTAAGATTCCAATAGAATTTTAGTACGATTTCAGAGACTTCAAGGTTATTGAGGTTTCAAGAAATCAAAAATCCCACATTTTGATTTGTGATTTCAATGAAACTTCTAGTTTTCAAAAAGGTATAAGTATTCATTGAGACTTCAAGTTTAACAGATAATTTCAATGATACATCAGGATTTTAATGAGATTTAAGATTTTAATGAGATTTCAAAAAGTTGAAATCCTTATGAGTTTTTAAGAGTTTAGTGGGAATTCAAACTGATTTCTATATTTCAATGAGACTTGGTTATTTATATATATATCATATATACATTTTTTTTTATTTATTTATAAAGTAACTCAAAGATATTTCAAGATTTTTATGGGATTTAAATGAAATTTCATGATTATATTTTCGTGGCATTTTAATGAAATCTTAAGAATAAATTTCAGTTTTAATACTACAAAGTAATTTTAACAACATTTTAAGTTTGAAGATTACAATGGAATCATAATGAAACTCTGAAAAATTCAATGGCAATTCAGTATGATTATAAGATTTCAATGAAGTGAGGTTTCAAAAAACAAAAATCTCCCTTTGACCAACCATATCGCTAAAATTAAAGGAGAATACATTGAAATTCTAAACAATAGTCATAAGTGTGACATCGAAAAAATTTGTTGGAATTATTGTCTTTGGTTTGGTAAAATGGTCTGTATTCGATATTTTGGAGGTTAACTTAAATTGTTATTTCGGCTCAATACGAGTCTTAGATACATGATTTTAAAATTAAATAAGAATAGAATTAAAGATTAAATCTGATGTTAATGAATCTTCAAGTTTTCAAAAGTGTGAGAGATAATATCATTTCAATGGGACTTACGGATTCAGTACAGTATAATAAGTACCTAAGTACCTCCAGATTTCAATATTTCATTAAAATTTCAAGTTTTTAATGGTACTTCAAAAATATATCAAAATTTTGTTTAGATTCCAAAAAGATTACAAGATTTTAATGAGTTTCTAAGAGTTCAGTGGGAATTGAAACATATTTCAATATTTCTATGATACTACAAAAATATTTCGAGAGATTTCAAAGAAATTTCAAGATTTTAATAATATTCCAATGGTTTTATGGCATTTTAATGAAATTTCATAAATAAGTTTCAGTTTCAAGTGTCTAATAGGTTTTCACTGACATTTAAGTTTTAACATTAGAATTTCAAGAAACCAATGGAAATTCAGTACGATTATAAAGTTTCAATGGAAATTCAGGTTTCGCAACACATACTTAGTAAAACGCTCTGTATTCTTTATTTTGGATGTTAATTTATTAATATTTTCGGCACCTAATCAGGCTTAGATACACAAATTTTAAAATAAAGTCCAAATGTTAAGATATAAATTTATATTCTCAAAATGTTTATGAAATTTTATAATTTCAATGGGGCGATTGCCGAGATCCAAGACTTAAGAATAATAACTGAATGTCGTTTTATTTGATTTATTTACAAATATCCAAAATAGGCGCCCCAATTTGGTTAGAAGGTCAATGAGAGAGATAATCGATATAATCTTCGGCGGTAAACAACGGATCCCCATGTCTCAAATATTTAAATATTTAAAGAATAAACATTGGAAAAGCATATATTCAATAGGCTTAAACGTTTAAAAACGACTCGGAACACTAAAGGTAGGAATATTTCAGTAAGTTATCTCTACCCGCTGATAATCAGATGTTTCTTATGTTTTCTTTTCCGAGCCTAATTCGAATTCGTTAAAAATTTCTCGAGAAAAATTGTATATATTAAAAAAAGTGCATTCACAAAATCTAACAAGTTTTTTTTTGTCTCTTTTTGCGACACAGGGCATTTGTCCGGGCAATCGTTTAAAAATCATCTCAGCGTACAGCGGATCAACAACGTCCAGTGGATACAGCACAGCATCACCACTGTCCTCCTCACCATGCCCGTCAATCATTAACAACAACAGTGCAAACACAGTGTTTTATAGTAATTCATATATACCATCTACGGCCGATCTATATGAGAACAATGCAACGATACAGAAACATGGCAAACGTCGGTCATGGCATATAATGCCAAATAAGGTATGTGACTCTTTATGTGAATATTGTTGCACGCAATCCGAAAACGAAATGCTTCTTATAAATGCATTTTGTGGTATTTCTGAATTCTGCTTTGCTTACACCATATTTTGTTTCGGATCAACGAAACGGTTGATATTTGTTGATTTGGAGTTTCAGTGATATTTTATTAAAATTATAAGATTAAAGGCGGAGTTTATAACAACGTGTGCTACTTCAATTGAATTCAAATATTATAATTTAATGACAAAAATAATATAAATTAAAAATGCCTATGTAATTTTTTTTAAAAAAAAATGTGTTTTCTGATAGGAAATTAGACTCAATTTGTCCAGAAAACTATCGAATCACACTCAAAGATTTTGATCCACAACTTTTCGATCGGCATACGCATCACCGTGAAAGCATTACCATCAACTGACAGCCTTTTATCGTTTATTTTTCATGTTTTTGAATAAATACACGAAATATAGGCACAATTTTATGTAGATATATGCACTCTTATACCATAGAGTCTTATGTTTTACACACCATATATACATTATAAATAAAATTCTGTGCATTTTCTGTGCTTATTTCAAGGTTGTCACATCAAAAAACGCAGATAAATAATAAGAAAAATATTATTTTCTCAAACAATACTATCTATTTGCCGCCACACAGCCACATTATTATCAAACTGCATAATAAAATGGTGTTTGTCTTCAAAAAATAAATAAATAAAATATTTTAAATAGCTATATATCGCATCGTGCCGAGTTTGTTTTCTGAAATTCATGAATATTTTATTATATTGTTGTGATGATCTATGTGATCCACCTGATAGAGAGAGATACCGTAAAATTTGTAGTACAAGTAACTTGACCGTCAAAATATAAAACACATTAACTCAGGTCTTGGTTTTAATCCATTGGGTGTATCTAGTTACTCTAGTTTAATAAAATCGAATCAAATTCAACAATTCAAGCATCAGATTCTGGATTCATTTAAAATCTTCGGAGTGATTTAAATAAAATGTCGTCTCTGGAAGCGATTAGCGATAAAACAAACACCTATTTAAGAAACATTTAAATTGGCATTTTGAATCAAATTTTTAAAGACCAGTAATTTGAACCCAACAAAAATGTATAGGGTTCGGGTTCAGGTTCACAAATCAATATGAAGATGGTTCAGTTTTGAGCTGAACTTTATCAGACGATCTTTAAAATAATGAACGCAGTTTACTTACTCGGGTTTGACTTTTCGTAGATAGGCAAACGATTTGGTTTCAATTTTCAAAAATATTATTTTTTAAACAAAGTATTAACTTTTGTTAAGTTAATTCGTTTAAGATCACGGATGACTCTACGAATTCCAACATATATTTATATAAATCGTTATCGGGTATTATTCATAATTCATTGCGGTAACAACATCATGTGGAATTTTATTGAAATCCTCAAAATGCCAATGCAATGACGACGCCGATCTGTTCGTTCTGTTTTTCTTGTTGTGTTTTTATTGTACTTATTTGCTGTAACAAAAATATATATCCAGTTTTTATGCTTCGATACCTTATTAGCACAATAATACGATTATAGGCCTGCGCGCACATTTCTCGGAATTTCTTTTATGCATTAACAGAAGCAATGAAGACGAAGATAGGTTTTGTATAAAAGTAGCCAAGACCAAGGAGTATGTACGCAAGTAGTTACAGATATTGGTGTACCTATACTTATGTACTGACTCTGAGACGATCGTTAAAGAATGTTTATAAACAACTTGTTACACAGCTCTTAAATTCAATTGTCATGACGGATAAAGTATATGTAGTATATATGTATATAGTTGTACAGAGCAATGCATTTCCAGACAAATTTTAGGCCAATGAAAATTAAATAGAATTAGATTTTATTGATCTGTGTCGGTGCGAATGTTTCTTCGATAGATTCGATAGACTAATACCTTTGCTAGTAAAATTTGCTGAACTCAAACAACAACTATACACTATAGTTAGATATATACCAAAGTATTCGAAGGACAACTAAGTAGTTACACTTTTGATAATATCTCCACGTAAATTCAAATCAAAATTAATAAATTGGTTTAACCTATGCCTCCTTCCTTTAATTTGTAATTAATCAAAGTGATTTTTGTATATCGAGTTGAACTGTTGATAACATTTGATTCGATTACATTTTGTTGTCCCTTGCCTTTGAATATTTATAAACTGGCTATAATGCGGCTAATAGTCTTTTCATTTACTTTATAATTAATTATTAAATTGATAACGTTCCTATGTCAGAGGCGTAGTCGGATGAGAATTAAAGGGTCAGAGTTTGTTATGTATGAGCCAATCACGGCTAAAACAACTGTCCAGTAATCATATGTGTTAATATGTTACATATTCCTTTGTTTTTGGAATCCACACATTCACTTTGCTTTTTTGATAGTGTAACTTATATAACAACGCTCCAGGTTCGTCGGACGGAAGTCCCACAAATCCCACGACCGAATGACGCCAATGATTAACAGATATAGGTACATATTTATAGCTTCGCTTATACCTATTTTAAGATGCACATTTCCCATGGTATAAATACAGTTATCAGAATCAGACATGAACTTAACAGACCTCACACAAACATCACATACATTTATTTAAGTACGTGACATTCAACAATAAGAATTTGTAAATTTGCGTATACAAAACATTAATCGCTTTCTATTTGAATTTGCAAAGGTGGCAAATTTTTAACACTATTTATCCGCCTTTGGAATAAATATATGTACTAAAGGTGAAATTAAGCAATTCGAAAAAACGCCTCTAACATATGGACTATTTTTTTAAACTTGTGTAAACACCGAATCCACCAGCTTTTAGCGACACTGTAGGATAACTGGAATTCAATAAAATTTATTTACCATTTTGATATTGATAAATATATTTATGCAAATAAAAACAATTGCACATATTTTGCACTGTATTTTTAATTATATACACAACCAAAGTAAAATCAACATTTTCAAACACCTCTATGTATGAGCAGCAAAAACAAACGCGAGTAATAATTTTTCTTTGAATTTTTTGATATTACCTCATAAAATAAAATTGTATAAAAATTAATTATAATAAATTGTGTTTTTATTGAGACAACCGCAACCACCTCTAGAGTACCTACATGCATGCGCTATATTACCTGTGTACATATATAATGGATATACGCGAGGCAAAATAGCGACATGAGTTGGCTTTACACTTTGCGGTGCGCAATCGCCGCCACCGTTGTATTAATTAATTTATATATTTTATATAAATTATTATTGAAAATTTTAGTTTCGATAAATGGAACTGTATTACAAAATATTAATCGAATTACTCCAATCCGAAACAAAATATGTTTTCTTCAGTTGAAATATTTAATCCTAAATCAAATAATTTTAAAGCTCTTGAACGAACCTAATCGTTTTCATCCATGGTCGAACTGATAGTAGTAGTTCTTTTTTTAATCTCTTCGAACCGGACCAACTTTTGATCCGTCAACTTTAATTCTCTGTTAATATACTGAACAACGGAAGTTTCATCCCACTAAATTATGGGTATCACAATCTTACGGCATCCTTCTAAAATAAAATCATTGTCCAATATTTTCAACAACAAGTACATATAAGTAAAATATGCATATACAATATATGTATGAGTATTTTGTATCTTATTTAGAAAAACAAGAAAAATACATTTTCTCTTGCTCATGAAACAAGTTTAATTGATATGCGTTCGTGCAGTCCAGCATATAAGATGTTTTGCATATGGCATATATATATATGTATATATATTATATATGGATATATATGCACATGTGCAATAGGGTGCAATTGAACAGTGGAAAATTATTAAATTTTTTTTATTTTAAAAGCGTCCTGAATTTATAAGTACGTTCATCCCTAACGTGTTTTATTTATTTTTTATATTGAACAATCGCTTATGATTTATTGGTCAAAAATATGTCAATCACATTTTGAAGACAATTTATCGCAGTAAAAATTTACTCTCTACATACATTTCTGTAAAATTAAATAAAAATATTATTCGGTAACAACCTTTTTTACCCTGAGGTAGTGCCGCCACTGATTAAAGGCTTTAGTTAGAACTGCGATATGTCAGTTCGTTTTCATTAAATTTTTTTTTTCATTGAATTTTTATAAAATTATAGTCCTTGAAAAGCCAAAGCATTGTAGTTTTTTACAAAAACATAAAAGCTACCAGTCACATGGAAAATTTTCGATCTA
>JANTEX010279250.1:0-11511 GCA_024741295.1 Macrocera vittata | reverse complement strand
TAAATTTACCGACAATTTGTATCCGGTACCGAGATACCACACAAAACAACAACATATTGGTTGATTATTAAAAAACCGCGATGCTGTTAAATTAACATCTGTTGGTTAGCTCCTCGAGATTATCTGTGCACCTGCATTCACAGTTAATGAATACGCTCATTATTTATCAAGCTTTGTACAAGGTTCTGCTCGTTTGAATCGACCGTATGATTCAGCTTCATTGAGTACTACTCCTGGTTCGCTTGTCGTATGTTGATGCTCACAATGCAATTATGGCGGTTAGTTCCAATGCTTTAGGCTTAAATGGCAATCATTTATCAAGAATTTTCTGCCTGTCATCCTGCCGATTATTACTGTTGTATAGTGTCATGTAAAAACGGCTTAAGTGAAAACCCCAACCTACATTGTAACCAATGTACAGTGAACAGGAACACCTTAACTGTCATCATTCTCACCTCACCTGTTTTTCACAAAAATATTTCAGAAACAATAGAACAATAGTTATAGTTCTTAACCTCAATCAAATTATGCATGAAATCGAAAGCAAAGAAAATGTCTCACCGGCTATATTGAAATAGATTCAACAACAAAATACGTTGCACGAAACCATGGATCTATGCGATTTTACGAACATCCCAAATTGAGCAATTATCACACATAATTTCTTTTGTTGATTGGTACGCGCGATATGAAGACACCTTCAAAGAGATGCGTATAAACTGGACAATGCAGCAAAATTTCGTCTACTGCTGATGAAATCAGATACTGCAGCTCATACGCGGTATACACATTTCATTTTGCCGAAAAAACCAAAGAGCTCACGTTCGACGAAACTGTAAAGTATCTAAAATCAATTTTGGCAAGCAAGAATCAACAACCAGTGTGAGGTACCAATGCTTGCAAACTACAAAACATGGCTTGGACGATTTTGTCAAATATGCAGTCATCATCAACGTAAGTTGTGAAAATTCAATATGACTTTGCTAACACATGACCAATTTGAATGGCTTATTTTTGTAACCGGATAACGAGATCCAAGTTACGCTGAAATTCGAACACGCCTATTTTTTAAATTGGAAAATGACAACGATTTAACACTTGAAAAATTAGTCACGGAGTGTAACAAAATTTCCAATTTGAAAAACGACACCAGTCTCATCGAAGGCGATGCATCGAAAACATCTTCAGTGAGTGGCATTCACAAAAAGACGAAGAAAAATCTCAGCAAAGACAAAAACGGCAAAAACAATCTGATCAGACAAGATTTCCCTGTTTGCAATGTGGAGATTTGTGTTTCATAAAAGACTGTCAACTTACGACTCAGAATTGCAAACAATGTTCACAAATTGGGCACATAGAGGGCTTTTGCAATTGTCCGAAGAAGTCATCGAAAAAAATGCAGTTTCGCATGGCCACTACCAAACCAATCATAGCTGGCGCACGCATATCAACTATGGCGGTCCAACAAATGGATACTTTTACCTAATAGTCAATGACGCATATAGTAAGTGGCCAGAAATTTTTCAAGCATCACGTCGAAAGTCACTACCAAAATTCTCGCTGAGTTAATTGCACGGTTTTGCAATGCTAACTTTATTGTCACAGACAACGACACACAATTCACAAGTAACGAATTTCAACAATTTTCAAGCAAACGGAATGGCCGAACGCTTCGTTGCTACACTGAAACGAGCGTTAGGCAAAATAGATGATCAAATCATAAACGACAAAGAACTTCAATCATTTCTTCTTACATATCGCTCAACTTCCCATCCGAATTCTCCGAATGGCGAATAACCATCCAAAGTTTTTCGGGGGAGGAACGTGAGAACAATGCTGGGCGTTTTAAAAGAAAAATTATCGTCTCCAAAACAACACAATACGGCTCAAGAAGACCAATTCAACCGTAGGCACGGAGTGAAACCAAGATGCCTTAATGATCGAGTATACAGTCAGCGTCATACTCGAAATGGACAATTCTCATGAGTTCCGGGCATCGTCATCGAACGCATGTTAATTAAAAAATCCTGATGAATATGGACAAGTGAATCAGAGCTCATATCAATTATTCGTTAAGGTTCTCTGGCACTTTCAAGTTTGAATCGTTAAGCAGCGATCAAATTGAATCTTCGTCTACCACCTCAGTGGTGGCAGCATCCCAACATTTTTTTTTTAAAACCGGTAACCAGACGCTGGAATCCACGCATGGCCAAGAAGAGTTCCTGATCTACATCTACTCAACTTTTTTCAATCATATCGGAGAGATGTTGTATATTGTCAGATTTTGTACACTGTACCTTTTACACAAAATCACGTGTACTCTTTGCAAATATTCTATTTAAAGTTAAAATAAAGTTATATTGTATTTCTTAAAAACCTTTGGCATCTCATCATGTTGAAAATACAACAATGATGAAAGAAGATTTTCATTGCAACATCAAGATGTATATGTTTTACCAAGTAAAAGATTTATATGCATTGAAGGAAAACTGATAAAAGCTTTTTAAACCATGTTGCAATTCATTGATAGTATGCGCATTCGATTTAGATGCCGTTTGCTACATCGAATCGAATACCAATACGGTGGGGTCTTTCATCCTTTAAATTTGTATGCCTTCTTAATCCTTTCATCACTCTCCTGTTCATTGGTCCTGCAAAATTGTCGCACCTATTGATATTGACTACCCAGTTCGAGCCCCCAATTTCGTCCTTATCCTTTTCGTTCGTCCTTTTCTTCTTTTGTAATTTCGTTCTTTCTTATTTCGTCCTTGTGGATTTCGTCCTTTTTATCCTTTTTGATGTCGTCTTTTTCGTCCTTTCATCGTTGTTTTAATAAAAATAAAATTGTCCTTGTTCCAGCTTCGCCATAGAACATCTACTAAAGCAATCACCACGATGCTCGAATAAGACATTTTATTGTTCCATAAAGAATTTGTATTCAAAGCCATCTATACGGATTAATGCGTATATATCTGCTTCATCAACAGTGGTAAGTTGCTGCTCGCACTCTATGTTTATGATGGCTTACGAAAAATGAAAGATCAACTTTGGAATTAGTTACTAATGAATTAAAGAAGAATTTCGAATGTACTCTTCACCTCTGTTTTATTGGCATGGAAATATTATTTAATATGATACATCTGAATTTATTGGCAATTCACATTCCGATTTCGCCAATGGACGTAAAATCTACATCAGAATAGATATTCAAACTTGCAATTGAACCCATAACGTGAAGCAGTCAACGACAACGAACAACTTCACTGTCAATAACCGAAGCAGAATATATTGCTGTAGCAAATGCAACAATATAGGCATTATGGTTACGAAATTTATTATTCTACGTTTTTAAACTTTTCGATCATTCGATTCAATAATAGAATTTAATCAGTAGTGTTGAAATATGTATTTTATACACGCTATAAATAACTTTAGAACTTAATCAGAACAATACTATCAATATTTGGTAGGCAATCAGATACATTCCTAGCCTATTCATGACAGTTCTCCGAAAAAACACAATTCACTGAAAATACAATTCATCGAAAATACAAATCACCGAAAATACAAATCACCGAAAATACAATTCTCCGAAATTACAACTAACCAAAATACAATTCATCGAAAATATAAATCACCGAAAAAATAATTCTCCGAAAACGACAATTCACCGAAAATACAAATCATAGAAAATACAATTCTTCGAAAACACAGATCACCGGAAATACAATGCTCCAAAAACACAATTCACAGAAAATACAATTCTCTGAAAATACAACTGACCGAAATACAATTCATAGAAAATACAAATCACCGAAAAAATAATTCTCCGAAAACGACAATTGATCAAAAATAAAGTTCATAGCAGATACAAATCACCGAAAATACAATTCTTCGAAAACACAGATCACCGAAAATACAATTGTCTGAAAATAAAATTCATCGAATAAACAATTCTCCGAAAACGACAATACTTCGAAAACAACCGGCAGTCTAAGTCTAAAGTTTCGGTTGAAATCTGGTCACTCCCGGTTGAATGCCGGTTACTTCCGTTTGAAATCAGGTTATCACCGGTTGATTTCGGTGATTTTCGTTTTCGGAGAATTGTATTTTCGGTGAATTTTGTTTTTGGTCAATTGTAATTTCGGTTAACTGTTAATAATATGTTTAAGGAATTTCTATTCAATTCTTTACTATCATTACCGATTGCTTCGTTTCATCCTTTTTGATAATTTTTTTTAATTAAAAATGATTTTAAGCGAAAATACATGAGTTAAAAAGAGACCTTCAGAAACTATCCGCTGCCAATACTAAAAAAAAAACAATTTATTTCTAAAACTCCGTTCCCTAAGTATCTACATCTTATAACTTTTTAATGGGTTGATACCTTATATTTATATACACGAAGCATATGCGCAAAACCATAAATAAATAATATCGCTGTATAAATTGATACACGCAATTTTCTATTTTTCAATAAAAGTCAAAAAACACTTAGCCATTAAATGTTTGTTTTGAAAGAAACTTACAGCACAGCGTCAATATAGTAAAACATATTATAAAGTATAAATTGATTGATTACCCAGCGAATTAAAAATGGAAAAAAAAATCGAAAGCTGAAATGAAAAACATAAATTCTTACTTACAACATATATGAAGACTTTTTTTAATGCCTTTCACACACAATTGCATACATACAATATCAATATCAAACTAAAAATACGACGAGATGATGGCAATAATATAACGTCATAATCATTTATCTGAAAAATATTACAAAGCCATAGCTTAATTCATGTTATGTACAACAGAAAAAGTTGTGTCATTCCATACATTTTGCAAAATATTCTTTTCTATGTAAACGGAAAATTTTCTCACTATACTCGCACAAGCTTTTCACAATTTTATTTGCCTTTTCCTTTGTAATGTGTACGGCGCGTCACTGACAGGTATACACTTATATATAGGTACAGTATAAAGCCCTGAATTATATTTAGAAAAAAAAAACGGAAGAAAAATAATTCTTCAAAGTCAAGTGGATGGTTTATGGATTTTTTTTTTCTTTTCCTCAAATTATATGTCCTCTAATCCGTCAAAATCTGTATAAATATTTGATGAGCTGATGTGCCATACATTGCCAGGAAAAAAAAATAATGAAAAACACTTTAAATGTCAAGCCCATGTCATACGTAGTTATATACATAATGGGAAAATTTTGAAGGAAAAACATCTGCGTACTTATATATGATTGTAGCCTGGAAGCTTATCTTTTTTTTAGTTATTGTTTTAGTGTATGAATATGATATACTACAGGGAGCTAATTACTCTCATATGCATTATGTAGAAAAATCAGGTATTTTTTATCGAATAGATTTGCGTGTTGGTTTTATTCGGATTGACAATTTCGTTATTCTAAATATAGATTGAATTTTTTCGAAATTTAGAGACGACACGGTTGAAATGTAAAATTAATAAATCATTTCTTCATCGTTTTATCATCCAGTTTGATGAGATTACTAAAATGTATGCTATTCTGAACGAGAAAATATGCAACTTTTGCAGAAATGCCTAAAAGGCAGAGCCTAGAGATAACGTTTATGCATATTTAAAGCTAAATCAGGTTATCAACATTTGAACTCGACGGTCCGGTAAAAAGGATTTTATAATCGACCAAATGGTTTATAAGATGCAGTGCATGCCAGGAAGATAACTTTTCAAACTTTGTTGATTTTGCCAATTCGATTCAGAATTTAAACGCTATGAATTTGCAAATGTTTCGGACAATAATCCAAGGATGATGAACGTGCGATGAAATAATTAGAGCATACAACGAGACGTGTTCCTCACTCAGCGAAATGGGAAACAGGACTCTGGTGAAAGAAAGATGACACAATATTGGCAAATGGCAAGTCGATTGCATTTAAACGTTTATTCTGTCTAGAAAAACAATTGAACAAGGACATGAATTGTGTATAGTTGTATTGTCTGAATTTGGACGCAATCATAAGCAAAGGTTATTCTTGAAAATTAACTGACGCAGAAGGTCAATGTGTTTATATTTCGACATGGTATCTTTCTCATTTCGGTAACACAAATATGCCTGACAAATTGCGAATAGATGCAGCTGCCAAGTCAAATGACATGTCGTTGAATGATGCATTGCTGAATGGGCCCGATTTGTATTAATCTTTGGTTGGCATTCTGTGGAACTTTAGAAACGGAAAAAAATTGGTTTCACGACAGATATTTTTGAGATGTTCCCCATATATCTTTGAAGAAAGAAGACCAATCTTCAAAAAGTTTTCTGTGGCAAGACATGAATCAAAATCAAGATCAAGCAACATATGAATTTTGCATAATTATGTTTGGAGCTGTATGTTCTTCGGCATTGGCACAATTCGTGAAAAATAAAAACGCCGAAGAATTCAGTCAAGTATTTCGCAAAGCTTATCAAGCTATCCTTCTGAACCAATATTTGGATGATTATCTTGATAGCGAACATACAAACATAATTATGCAAATGAACATCAAATACGAAAAACTGTTCTGAATGAAATTCCCGACAGCCGACGATCATCAACTATACAGTTTATAAATTTGGATTCAGAGCTACAAAATGAACAAGTTTTGAGCTAGACAGTTCAGATAGTTTCTATGAAATTTGAAAAAACTCGACGTTGAAATTATCAGCGGCAACAAAATACCCACAAAACGAGAAGTACAAACAAATTTCAAGGTCGTTGTTTGATCCATTCGGGTTTCGTGGCCATACAATTTTACAAATTCAAATCATGCAAGATATATTGCGAACGAAAATCGGTTTCGATGAAAAATTAAGCATTGAATTGATACCTGTTTAGAAAAATTGTCGGAAAAAATTTACAGCAGTGCCAATTTGTTGAAACTACACCGTGTTTGCGTTCAACTACGCTTATTAGCAATTCATTTTACTAATAAACAATTCTTTTGTTTGCGCAGCAAATTAAGGTTTTCGACCTTTTTATATAGCTTCAGCTAAATAGGCTGATCACATATTATATGTGTCTTCTACCTTTTATCAACGACGCGGAGGAAGTGTTTACGATAATACTTCTATGCAGTTTGACGGCATCTAATGAGAATTTCATCGTGACGATCGAGTCACGTGATAAATTATTGAATCTGCAGACCATGAAAGTTAAATTTTTGAAAGAGGAACAGCGAAAATCCAGCAAAAATGACGAATCGAACGTTTTCTTCGGCGAAAAAAGGAACAGGCCAAGGAATAAGAAAAAACCAGAAAAATAATTTCATGAGAAAAATACGGACATAAAAGATATGAGTGCACTAAGAACCCTAAAAGCGGCGGTAAAAATTAAAATCTAAATAATCGCAAAACCGGGTCTGAAAAATTTAATGACTCCGGCGCTAGTGCATTCAGTGCTTCCTCTCTTACACGTCAAGGAAGGCAGATTCGGATGTGTGGTATATAGACAGCGGTGCGTCGAGACACATGACTCCACCCTTAGGATTTTTTTTCCGAAATGAAAAATCCGTTCATTGGCTTCCAGCAAGTGGCTTAGAGGCAAACTGGTCGAAAACTGGAAACCTGGAAAAATTCAGAATAATTCAACAGAAATCGACGGTGTATACACCAGAACAAATCAACATGGCAAGCCGCACTGGATGGCCGTGAAGCGAAACTTTAGATATCTGAATTTTCATTATTGTCTTTATAACGAGTAGTCGATTCAATAAAGACATTAATACGGGCGATAGATTGTTCAATTCGAGAGAAAAAATATTTGACGAAAACTAGCAAAAACAGAAGATGACAAAAATCAGATTTTAACATCACATTAGCGCTCTATAATAGCAATTCTCTGGCCAATCCCACCATTCTTTAAATTTACGTCCCCATAAGTATGGGATATCCCATACAACAAAAATCCAAAATTTCGTGCCGATCAGAGCATCTTCAGATCTCCGTCTACAAAGTTTATTAACAGATTCGTAATCAGCGACCTTCAAAATTTCGTAAAAAGAAGTCTTGTAACAATCTACTTGCTTCGGCATAAATTTCTTCGTCCTTTTGTGGTAAAGCTTGGACTCGTCAGGCACAGCTCTCTTTTTCGCCTGAAAACCAAGTCTGTGCGACAAAAAAAAACGTCCAAATACCCGAAAGGTGGCAAAATAAATAAAAACTATGACACGGACTTAGTTCGTACGATGACCCAAAAAAATTGTCTCAAGATACATAAGGTAAGGTAGGTCCAAAAAAGACCACTATGGACCGTTCGCAATAATTTAATTAATTTAATTAATTAATTAATTGACCTTACTAACTAATTAGGTAAATAACTAGTTTATTTCATAATTAAGTGAATGAACTGTACCTATTTAATCAAATAATCAGGTTATTTTATAAATTAAATATTTAATGATAAAATTAGTCCAGATCCGGGATCCCGGTTTAACTAAAAATGTTTCTTTGTGGATGAATCAAATTCATTGAGTGATCTACATCGTTTGTCAATATCCATCTTATGAACTTTACGATATTTGTGCATTGTATGTTTATGCCTTTTATACGTAAAATAAGAGAGTCGATATACAATTCAAATGTTGGGTAATAAAGTGATAAACGAAGGATAATTTTATGTTTTCGCGCGATTTCAATGTGGACGTACCCCAAACAGCTGACAAGCTAGTCAATATACACAACCTTCTGAAAGCAGAGTGATCAAGCCGCCCAATTTGTTGAACCTCTTGGAATTCCGGTTGTCTTTATACTGGTTTAGCAATTTATCATCTTTATTCATTGTATATTAAGTTATTTTAAATTAAAGATACAGTGTTGCCGTTTAACAGCTGTTATTGTCTTATTGATGTACGCTGGTGTAATTCGCTCACACGGAGAATTTTTTGGTGAATTGTGGGACTATTATAATGGCCGGAGTGTTTTCGGAAGTACTATGGCATTGGAGTTGGATAGATATAAGGCAATTCTTCGTGTGCTTCGATTCGATGACAAAAACGAGCGTCTGGAGCGTCGCGCTCGTGACAAACTTGCACTCATTTATAAACTGTTTAATAAATGGATCCAAAGTATGAAAGTCGTGTACAATCCGCACGCTAACGTAACCATAAATGAACAATTGAGTCCTTTTCGCGGCCGTTGCCCATTTACACAGTACATACTTTTAAAACCGGCCAAATACGGTATAAAAGTATGGGCCGTATGCGACAGTACTATGCACGAAACATGCAGGTCTAGACCGGGCGCGATCGGAACTGTCGACCTGATCTGAACCAAGAACAGCCCGTTGTACTCGAACTTTCAGAGGGCCCAGAAGGTCGAAATGGGACTTAACGACGATATTTTTTTTCATTGACTTCAGAAAGAATTAAATTATAGTCCCAAAAATTATAATCTGTTTTATGATTATTAATAGAGAATATATCACTGAAATTGTTAATAAATAAATAGGTCTAATGTGATTTTCGGGATCCAATATTATTACCAAATTTTGCAAAAGTATTTATATTGATATTAAGATTAGTAGCAAGCATATCAAGATTTAAATTTCTCGCGACAATATACAGACATCATTATCATGTTTTAAAATGTGTTAAAATTCAATTAAGTTAAGAGGTTCTATAATATACTGAAAATTAATAAGTTTGTCCTTAGACAATTTTATTTTAATTTAAACCAAACTATCACACGTGATGCTATGAGTGCACTTAGAGTGAACACATTGTGTGTTGATATTACGTTTAGAGTCTAATCAGAGTAGACGCTGATTATACACAATTCACATAGTGTGGATCTGGTCACATTTTGTTACTGGAGAGGAGAGTTGAAAGTGTTATCAAAACATTCCAGAACATTTCTTTTCAAACAAACTCTGACATGCAGACCTACTTCACCACTTCTTTGCTGGCCATTTCGGCCACTAAAATATGCATACATTTTTTGAGTATATCAAATCTCTCAATATTTTTCTTCTCCTCTCAATATTTCTCATGATGATAATGTTTGCAAGAATTGACGGATTTAATTGACAAATGTGGCATTAAAATTATTTTGGTATTCTTGCAATATTATTCCTAATTGCATTGTTATTTGTGCTTGAAAACGGAGTAAAACTTGTTGTTTATTTGAAAAGGAAGTTTTTGAATGCTGGTAATTTCTTGAGTTCCCAAATTCACATTTAATTTTTCAGCTACATTAACCAAAATTGGTTTGCTTTCAGGGTTGCTTTTTTCTGGTAAATGAAATTAGTTCAAGTTCTCTTTAAGACACAAAATAATGTCAGTAAAATTAAATAAAAATAAAAAGTTTGGGTAAATACCCCTTTTACTCTGAGGTAGATCCGCCACGGATTGCAGGCTTTAGCTAGAACTACGATATGTTAGTTAGTTTTCATTGAATTTTTATAAAATTATATTCCTTGAAAAGCCAAAGCATTGTAGTTTTTTTTTTTTTACAAAAAATATAGAAGCTGTCAGTTGCATGGACCATTTTCGAATATTTAAACTGTTGGACCGTGCAAAAATTGATTATTCCAATTTAATGCGTATTTACCTCAATATAGGCTTTACGATCTCAGTTAGCTTTCATTGATTTTTTATAAAATTATTGTCCTTGAAAAGCCAAAGCATTATAGTTTTTTAAAAAAAGATAAAAGCTTGCAGTCACATGAAGAATTTTCGATCTATCTTAACTGTTGTACTGGCCGAAAATGGATTTTTTCAATACAATGCGCATTTTATCTGATTACGGGCTTTAGCTAGAGCTGCGATATGTCAGTTAGTTTTGATTGAATTTTTATAAAATTATTGTTCTTGAAAAGCCAAAACATTGTAGTTTTTTACAAATATATAGAAGCTATCAGTCACATGGACAATTTTTGATCTATCTAAACTGTTTAACTTTGCAAAAATTGATTATTCCATTTTAATACGTATGTGTAGTTTATCTTTAACTGCGATATGTCAGTTAGTTTTGATTGAATTTTTATAAAATCATAAACCCAGAAAAGCCAAAGCGTTGTAGTTGTTTAGAAAATATAGAAGCTATCATGGAAATGAATAAATTTTGATCTAACTAAACTGTTGAACTGTGCAAAAATATGCTAATATGCATTTTACCTTAATATAGGCTTTAGCTAGAATCGCGATATCTCAGTTAATTTTCATTGATTTTTTATAAAATTATAGTCGTTTTATAGCCAAGCTATTGTTGTTTCTTACAAAAATACAAAATCTTACAGTCACATGGAGAACTTTTGATCTATCCAAACTGTTGAACTGTGCAAAAATTGATTATCCCAATCTAATGCGAATTTTACCTGATTACAGGCAGTGGCGGATCTAGAATTCGGTCTTGGGGGGAGGGAGCTAAAAATTTTGTTATTAGCTTCGCAAGAAATCTCACCGTAGGCGAATATTTTTTTGAGAGAAAGGGAGTACATACTTTTCTGTAAAATTAAATAAAAATTCTAAGGGGGATAATTACCCTTTTTA